>DWRE01000014.1:0-103159 GCA_018251075.1 Metardaris cosinga cedra | reverse complement strand
GACTCAATAAAAGAGCATCTTCAGTTAGGCTGGCTGATTGGTGTGGATACCACTGAGCAATGGAATTGGGTCGAAAACCCATTTTACGTTGATGAAAATGGTGACCTGATTTGTGACAGAGCCTACCTGTACCACGAATGGTTTATTCGACAGGCTATGGATGCTTATGAATTCGCCGTAGCTGAAAGACAAGGTGTAAAAGCCCTTCCAACTCAGAAATATGATTACGGGGGTTGGGGTTCAGCACCTGTTCAACACGCCCAGTCAACTAAGACAATCAATAGTAAAGCTGCCGGGCGGTTATGATCAGATGCTGAATGAGACAACCGCAGGTTCGGCGATTGCTATTGTCTCTGCGGCAGCGGGATTAGGTCTTGGTCGAATGGGTGCCGCGGGTGAGATTAGTCAGTTAGAGAAATTGACGCAGCCGCAGAACATTAATGGCTTTACACTCGAGCAGTTATCCGATGGTGCAAAACTATTAGATAAGGGAGATTTAACTCAAGCAGGACGTGCCCTGCAAAAACATGGGGGACGTATTGGAAGTGCATTTCCACCCGTTAAGGGAAATACTGCCGCAATAAATGAACAGGGGCAAAGTATCGTTGATGGCATTTTAAACGACGAAAGCAAAAAAGTCCTATTCAGCAACACTGGTCGGTTTGGTCAAGTAACTGATATTATTGCAACAGACGGTCGGGGTCTGAGGTATGACCCCCAAGGGAAGTTAATAGGATTTCTGGAGCCACCAAAATGAGTAAATTAACCGCACAACTGGCCAGTTTGCCAGACAGAGAAAACGTTGTTTATGAAATCTACTCTGATTCCGATCAGGTGGCTGAAGTGTCCAACGAGCCTGATAATGGCATCCGAATTGAAATTTTCCCATGTCCCCATACAGGGAAAATTTGGAATTTTGATTTCAATGAATTCTATACACTCATAGAACAAGCCAAGCAGAACATTGACGATTAGGGTATAGGTCATTGATTTTATGAAACTAAACGTGGGTAGAATCACTTACTGTTTGCTCATCGCGTGGGACATTCGCCCCAGAAATATATGCGGCTAAATCACCACCGTCTGCCGCTGCTCTTGCAGCTTCGACAAGGGGCAACTCGCTAGCGATGCCCGCCACCGCACTGAGCTCTGTCGCGGTCCATGCACGCCCGTCCATCAGCGCGCACAAAATACTGACCCTCGACGGGTCAGAAATGGCAGAAGCGACCAGTGACATGGACTTTTCAAGAGAATCATCCGGCTCACTGTTGTATTCGGTATGAAGAAAATTCATGCAGAGTGTATTGCCCATTGTTGGGTGACTTCTGCCGCGCGCATATCGTTATCCGTCAGCAAGATAAGCCGGTTATCGTGATCGCTGTACTGTACCAGAATGTTAATGCCAGCCTGGGCGAGAGTCTGGGCGATTTCGCCCAGTTCGCCCGGCTGTTTCTGGGGTAATTTCCTGATCAGCGGACGTGACAGGTTTCTCACGTTAAAACCTGCGTCAGTCAGCACCTGACGGGCTTTCTCGCCATCTTCTATCAGGAAATGCGCGTGCGTGGCTTCCGGCGTGGTAAATACTCCGCCACCTTCCAGACCCACGCCGTTGAGACCGAGAACGCGTCCGAATGAAGCCAGCGAACCTGAAGTATCGTCGAGAATAACGTGAATGTCATACATGCTGATGCGCTCCTTTACCAGACGGCTGATGAGAAGATTTGTCGGAAGAATAGTCACGAAATACACGGGCAACGCGAATTCTGTAGTATGAAAAAATCGACTGTTTGCCCTCTTTCTGGGCGGCAAGATGCGTCAGATTTTGTTTCCATCCGGCGACCGACTCTTCATCTTCCCACCACGACAAAGAAAGAATTTTCCCGGACGTGCTCAGGCTCTGGAAGCGTTCAATAGAGATAAATCCCGGCGTGTCCGACAACAACGGCTTCAGCTCTGCCGCCAGCTCAAGGTAGCGCTCACGCGCTTCGGGTACTGCGTCTGCCTCAAAAAGTACTGCGATCATCTTTCTGCTCCCTCATGAATTTCACTTAGCTTATTACCGGCAAAAAGGGGATGCTTCGGTCAGCGCCGAAGTATGTCGGCAACGCGCAGGCAGGATCATGAACTTTGCTCATGTTCAGTGAATTTAAATCACTTTTTTTCACTCAATGACTCAGGCATAAAAGAGTCATCGCGATTCACCCTTAAAATATGAAGACTACTGAAATAATGTAGGTTTTTCAGCAGCCGGGACACCTGATAAAAATGAAAAAAGAAATTACATTCACTATTAAGAGCATTCGTTTCGACGAAGATTATAACCCCTCGGAAAATACGCGGATTACGACTAACTTTGCCAATCTGGCGAGGGGCGAAAAACGTCAGGAAAACCTGCGCAACACTTTAGTGATGATCAATAATCGCTTTAATTCTCTGGCACACTGGGACAACCCAACCAGTGACCGCTACGCGGTTGAACTGGACATCATCACCGCTCAGTTGAATATCAGTAGTGAAGGAAAATCCGACGCCTTCCCGGTGATTGAAATATTAAAAACCAATATCGTCGATAAAAAAACCAACGAACGTTATGCAGGCATTCTGGGAAATAACTTTTCCTCTTATGTCCGTGATTATGATTTCAGCGTTGTACTGCCTGAGCATAATAAGGACAAAGCCGGATTCAGGCTTCCGGAGAATTTTGGCGTATTACACGGTGATATCTTTAAGCGTTTTATTACTTCAGATACCTACAAACAGTATTTTAATAAGACACCGGTTATCTGCCTGAGCGTTTCAAGTAAAAACACCTATTACCGTACCGGCAATCAACATCCTGTATTAGGCATCGAATATCAGCAGGATGAGCCTTCCCTGACGGATGAATATTTCGCCAAAATGGGACTGCGTGCCCGCTACTTCATGCCTGAAAACAGCGTTGCGCCGCTGGCGTTTTACTTCAGTGGCGATTTGCTGAGTGATTACACCAATCTTGAGCTGATCAGCACCATCAGCACGATGGAGACTTTCCAGAAGATTTATCGCCCTGAAATTTACAACGCGAATTCACCGGCGGGAAAACAGTATCAGCCGAGTTTGAATTTCCAGGATTATTCATTAACCCGGATTGTTTATGACCGGGAAGAACGTAGCCAGCTGGCTGTTGAACAGGGCAAGTTTACTGAAGAGCAATTTATTAAACCTTACCAAACTGTTCTTAAACAATGGTCTGCTGAACCCGTTCTCTGATTTACCCATAAAAATATAAGGTCACCTGTGATGAAAAAATTATTACCGACATCGACTGCGGGCAGTTTACCGAAGCCCTCCTGGATTGCGCAGCCAGAAACACTCTGGTCGCCGTGGAAACTGGAAGGTCAGGAATTAGTTGACGGAAAACTCGATGCGCTGCGTTTATGTCTGGAAGATCAACAACAGGCCGGTATTGATATCGTCAGCGATGGCGAGCAAACGCGTCAGCATTTTGTCACCACATTTATCGAGCATCTCGAAGGCGTTGATTTCGAGAAGCGTGAAATCGTTAAGATCCGCAACCGCTATGAAGCAAGTGTGCCAACCGTTGTCGGGCCGGTGAGCCGCAAGAAGTCCGTTTTTGTCGAAGATGCGAAGTTTTTACGTAAGCAAACCACGCAGCCGATCAAATGGGCCCTGCCGGGACCGATGACCATGATCGACACGCTGTATGACAACCACTATAAAAGCCGCGAAAAACTCGCCTGGGAATTCGCTAAAATTCTCAATGAAGAAGCCAAAGAATTAGAGGCGGCGGGCGTCGATATCATCCAGTTCGATGAACCGGCCTTTAACGTGTTCTTCGACGAAGTGAACGACTGGGGCATTGCCACGCTGGAACGAGCAATCGAAGGACTGAAGTGCGAAACGGCTGTCCATATCTGCTACGGCTACGGCATCAAAGCCAACACCGACTGGAAGAAAACGCTGGGCACGGAGTGGAGACAATACGAAGAGATCTTCCCGAAACTGCAAAAATCTAATATCGATATTATCTCGCTGGAATGCCATCACTCGCATGTTCCGATGGAGCTGATGGAGCTGATCCGCGGTAAAAAAGTGATGGTTGGTGCTATCGACGTAGCCACCAATACTATCGAAACACCGGAAGAAGTTGCCGCAACGCTGCGTAAAGCGCTGCAGTTTGTCGACGCCGACAAACTTTATCCGTGCACTAACTGCGGCATGATCCCGTTACCGCGTGGCGTGGCACGCGGCAAGCTGGATGCGTTAAGCGCCGGTGCTGAAATCGTGCGTAAGGAACTGCTGGCGAAATAACAACCCCGGATAGCAGAATACAGTCCAGGCTGGCGATCGGTTCGATCGCCAGCCGCTCCCATATTTTATTTACATCCCAATTCCTGATTACCCCCCCTGCGCTTTACATTGCATTCCGTTTATTTTCATCTCTGTAACACCGCTGAATATCACCTCCCTCCGTTTATATTTCGTTGAACATTCAAACCTATAATCATCACAACAGTGTGTAAAACACCTTAAGTAAATTTTATAATTTCGGAAATATAATGAACGTTAAAATGGCCGTCAGACTTTCAGCCGCTGCCCTGATTTATTTGATGCCTTTTTATTGCCTGGCATCTTTGGTTTTGGATGAAACCCGTGTGATATACCCGGAAGCCGATCCGCAGGAATCGGTGAAAGTCGATAATCCCACTTCCCTCAATTTTCTGGCACAGGCGTGGATTGAAGATGAGCACGGACGTGAGGAACAACATTTTACGGTCTATCCGCCCTTATCAAGGATTAACGCCAACAGTACCAGCTCGGTGCGCATTGAGAAGATAGACAGCGAGAAACTTCCGGCGGATCGTGAAACACTGATGTGGCTGAATATCAAGGAAATTCCCCAGCGACAGAAGGCTGATGGTCCGCAACTGGTGGTGGCTTTCAAAAGCCGCATCAAGATTTTATACCGCCCGAAAAGCATTGATCCCGAACTGCATGAAAGCTTTACCAAAATGACCTGGCAGACGTTACCCGGAAAACTGATTGTCACTAACCCGACGCCTTACCATATTACTTTCGATAAAGTCTGGGATGGTGCGATGAATAATCCGGCTAATGAATTGCCCGCAAATATGGTGGCTCCTTTCTCCTCATTGACTATTTCCGTGCCTGCCGGAAAAACAGTTCATACAGTTTATTACGACATTATCAATGACTTTGGCGGGCTGTCAGAAATTCAACACGTCTCTTTATAACAGGCGTTACTTTCGTAAGTAATAACTATTATCAGAGTGAATACTTCCCATCGGGAAGTGGATATTTATGTTCTCAGTAAATAACAAAGGCAAGGAAAAAATGTTTACCCGAAATAAAATGGCATGTGCTCTGGCATTCTCGTTATTACCCTTTATCAACACGGCAATGGCGGATGATACAGCCGCTAACTCGGTTGAAATCCAGTTCAATGGTCAGGTCAAAGCCCCGACCTGCACTATTAACGACAACACATCTCACTCTGTGGTGTTACCGGAAATCAATTTGCAAAAGGTTGAGGCACTCACCACCGGTCAGGCAACAGCCGATCAGCAAAAGCGCTTCCAGATTAATGTCAGTTGCGCCACTAAAGCCACCGAGAACGACATTCAACTGACCATCGAAGGTAACAGCGCCAGCGCGACGCCTGAGGTGCTTTCCAACAGCAGCAATGATGCGGACAGTGCGCACGGTGTCGGTTTCGAGTTGTTCAGTGAACAGGATCAGAACACGCCATTGCAGGTGAACAGCGTGGTTCCGGCCAGTGATTACATTGACCGCCTCAATCAGGGCGATGACAACATCAATTTTATCGTGGAATACGCGAAACAGGACGCCACTGTCACGGCCGGAAATGTCACTTCCAGCGCGACGTTTGCGTTCACTTATAAATAGTCTTCAAGGATATAAAACCTATTAACGGAAATAGCGTCTGGCGCACCTCACTACTTCACCGTCAGACGCTACCGGGCCGCAAGGCCCGGATCCCGCCATCGTTATGAAAATCGTCCCGTGTTGTCTCATCCTTTTTCCGATATCCGCAGCCCATTGTTCGCGGGCTTACGGTGACGACTTTGATCTGTCACTGATGGAGAAAATGGACAACTTACGCGGCGTTGACACGTCAGTACTGCTCAAAGGCAGCCAGATGCTGGCCGGTGATTATCCGGTTGCCTTGCTGATCAACAGCGAAGAATTTGGACAGATTACGCAACCTTTTCGTTTAACGCAGGGTTCTGTCCAGCCGGTATTTACCGCCGTGCAGCTTAAAGCACGCGGAATTGCCACCGACCATGCCCCTGCGGGGCTGCATCCGCTGGCCGCATTTGTTGATAACGCCAGTGTCACTTACGACGCAGGCAGTGAGAAACTTTCCCTGACGGTGCCCCAGGCCAGGCTGACGCCACCTTCCGGCGATATCGCCCCGCAGCAGGAGTGGAACGCCGGGCTGAATGCCGCCCGGATCAATTACAACCTCAATCTGCAACGCGACACGGGCGGTCAGAGTCAGAATACCCACAGCGTCAGTTCAACCTTTAATAATGGCCTCAATCTGGGCAACTGGCGCCTGCGCAACGACGGTTATTTCCGCTATCAGCGTGGTCAGAGCGGCCATTATCAGAGCAGTTCCAGTTATCTCACCCGCGATATCGCCGCGCTGAAAAGCACCTTTCGCGGCGGGGATTTTTTTACCAACGGCAAGATTTTTTCATCGGTTTCCCTGCGCGGTATAACCCTGTATTCCAGCGAAGACATGCGTCCCGATAACCAGCGTTTTTTCATGCCTGCGATCAGCGGCACTGCCCGCACTAATGCCACGGTAGTGATCCGCCAGAACGGCTTTGTTATCGATCAGCGTCGCGTCACGCCCGGCCCGTTTGCTATCCGTGATGTGCACAGCGCCAGCAGCTCCGGCGATCTGGAAATCAGCGTGAATGAAACCGACGGCAGCGTTCAGCATTTTACGCAGGCTTTTAATGCTATCGCCGCCCTTCTGCCGCCGGGAGTGTTCAGTTACGAGCTCTCCGCCGGGCGCTATCGCAGCAGCGGCGCGGGTTCGCTGACGCCCTCGCTCTATCAGGCCAGCGCATTTTATGGCCTGAATAACACCTTCACTTTGCTGGCCGGGCAGCAAATGGCCAGCCGTGACGCGTTCCGCTATCAGAACAGCGGCGGCGGATTAGGTGCCAATCTGCCGTTGCTCGGCGGGATGTCGGTATTGCTTAAGCGCAGCGAAACAAGTGCCACCACGACGAACGATGCAGCGCGACAGGGAAAGCAACTGGAAACGCTGTTCGTGCGCACGCTTAATCAGACGCAAAGCACACTGAGCCTGAGCTGGAAACACAAGTACAGCGCAGATTATCAGGAAGTCAGCGACGCAATCGGCACTGCGCAGCACAGCGCGGGCAGCCTGGCGTATCACGATCAATACAACGTGCAGCTCGACCAGAGTATTAAGTCGCTGACCCTGCTGCTGCGTTATACGCAAGACCGTACATGGAACGGTAAAAAGCAGCACAGTTCACGCATCGGTCTCACCATGAGTCGCTGGCAATCTCAGTTTCAGATTTACTACACACATCAGCGCGATCTTCGCGGCAGCATCGATAACAGCCTGACGTTAAATGTCCAGATCCCGCTCGGCGAATCGCAAAACCATCGCGCTGGCTTTAACTCTCTTACCGGCTCACACGGCAGCAGCCAGCAAACAGCGTCCCTGAACGGCTCGTTTCTTGACGATAATCAGTTAAGTTACGACGCCAGTATCTCCACCCAGGGATCGGACAATTCCTCAAACTTATCCGGTACTTACAGTGGTTCAGCCGGGCTGGTGAGCGCCGGGTTGTCTCAGGGCACAGGGTATCAGCAAACCCTGATCGGCTTTCAGGGCGGCGTACTGGTTCATCATCACGGCATCACGCTCAGCCAGCCGCTGGGCGATACCGTGGTGCTGGTGCATACGCCGCATACCCGCGATTTGAAAATTGAGAACAATCAGAATGTGTATACCGATCGCTGGGGTAATGCCGTCGTGCCTTACGCGGTGCCATACCGGGTGAACGATGTCGGGCTCGATCCCAGTTCGTTGAATAAACAGATTGATGTGCCCTCTGCTGTGGAAAGAGTGGTACCCACGCAGGGCGCCATCGTCGAAGCAGACTTTAATGCACGCCGTCATGACCGGCGCTTCGCCAGAATATCCGACAGCCACAGTCATCCGCTGCCTTTTGGCGTTAGCGTTCAGGATGCCAGCCACTCTCCCATGGGCACCGGCGGCGCGGCCGGCGTGCTGCTGGCCGATTTCACTCACCGCCGCTGGCCGCTGACGGTCAGCCGTAACGGCCATGTGCTGTGCCACATTGCGCAACCCTCCGCTTCCTCCGCGACCTCTGACACATCAACATTATGGAAATTATCATGCCTGTAACCCATCGTACTGCCCTGCTGCTGCTCTCTCTTTGTGCTGGGCTGTCGGGGATTTCGCCGGTCTATGCCGGATCCGGCGGCCTGATGTTATTCAAAGGCGGCACCCTGGCGGTGAAACAAATGCAGACCAACGGCAGCCTGCTGGCCACGCTCCCCGCCAGCACATTCAGCCGTACAACGCTTTCGGGAGAAACCCTTCAGGTTGCGATCACGCAGGCCTCATGGGATGAAAACCGGGGGATTTATCAGAGCGGAATTCCGGGCATTGGTTTTAGTTTTTGCACGGAAGATGGCGGAGAGTGCCTGCTGAATGGCAAGTCTTTTTCAGGAGACATATCGAGCCAGCGGATGCGTAATTTCGCCATCAGGCTGTACAAGACCGGTGACGTCACGGCGGGTGATTACACCTTGCCCGCGCTGCTGACGCTCAGTCATCAGGGCACCCTGCTGGTAACAGTCGGGCTGAGTGCGCTGCGCGTTAATGTCAGCCAGTGCAGCGTCACCCGCGACAATCTGCGGGTCAGATTCCCGGATGCCACACTCGGAAACCGCACCCTGCTGTCGGCGGTGAATTTTCATCTGCCGGTCGTCTGCAAAAATGCAGCAGATTATGACAACATCGCCATCCATTTCAGTTTTAGCGGCGCACGTCATGACGCACAGCATATTGAAACCGGTTTGCCGGGCATCGCCCTGAGTGTGAAAAATGAGGCGGGAAGGTATGTTGATTTCAGCGCCGCCGCCAGCGATCCGCATGTCCTATTTCATGAAACAAGTTACGTGGCCGAACTGACCCGCAATGCCCGCGAAAAGGCGCAGGCCGGGGAATTCAATGTCAGTATTACAGCAGAAGTGGAGATGCGCTGAGCATAGTCTCTCCGGCGGTCATAACATCGGCATGCAACGCACCGACCACTTCAGCATCCAGCCCGCCGCGTTCTGCGGTTTGCTGCATGATGCTGAAGCATTTTTCCGGAGAGCAGGCTGTTTTGTATGAGCGGGCTTCGCGCAGTGCGGCGTAGCAATCGGCGACAGAAATAATGCGTGGCCCGAGATCGAGCTGAACACCGCGCAGGTGGAAGGGGTAGCCCTTTCCGTCCGGTCGTTCATGATGAAAACTCGCCATGCGGGCAATGTCATGCATACCGGAAATGCGCGAAAGAATTTTCCAGGTGAACTGCGGGTGAATGTGGATCTGACGGCGTTCGAAGTCTGTCAGCGCCGATGTTTTGGTGAGCAACGCGGCGGGAACGACCAGTTTGCCCAGGTCATGCAGTAAACCCGCGACGCGGATGCGCTGCACGCCTTTTTTGGAAAATCCGTACATTTGTGCAAGCCGGCCAGCAATGTCCGCTACCACTACGGAATGTTGTGCGGCTGAACGACAATGCTGATCAATGACCGCTGCCAGCAGGGAAGACAAGGCGGTGAGTTCGTCATGAGTCAGCACGGTTCCCGCAAACGGTGAAAAGGACGCGGCAGTATTGATCAACGTAGCGGAGGCAAGTGCTGTCCAGAATTCTTTTTCCAGACCCAGCTCACGTAAAGCGAGAATGTCGTCTAGCTGATAACGGGAACCGATGGAATCGCACAATGTTTCTATCGCGTGCATCGGGTAATGGCCGCGGGGGTATTCATGAAGCGCCAGTAAATCCAGATTATCGGCCAGATCCAGCAGGCGACTTTCCGGATGCCGCTGGCCTCTTGCGGCGATGAGGCCTGCGCTGCCAGCCAGCAAAGGAATGTTTGCAACTCGCCTGACACAATCTTGCGGGGTATGCGCGCCGTGGCTGATATCTCGCAAAAGTGCAGCAATAAAAAGACGCTTTTGCACCAGCGGACTCAACCGCCGCTGACGGGCAATGTTCATCACGATATAGGCACGCCGCACGCCGCGGTGTCCGTTTTCAGGACTTAACAAATCCAGCGCAGAGGAAAATCCAATAAGAAAGTCTGTAAAGGTAATATCCACGTCACCACTCCGCTCAGTTAACGATGTGAGCAGGAAAACGCATTTCGACGTGACAGACAATTTAATTACAAAAAGTGGGTATATATAGATTTTTATTCCTGCATGCGACAAATCAGCAACATAATAATGTGCTTTTTGCAGCAGAAAGTTGAGAGTTTTACATATCCACGGTTGAGATCCGGCGGGCAGAATTTAGCTTGTATACTATTAATCTGAAACGCTTTTTAATTCCGACAAGGTTCCAGGTAGTTTTACTCATTTCAATCAGGGCAAGATGAAATATTCTATTGATAAAGCAATTGAATTCAACTCAGACGATGGCACGCTGTATTATGCCGCCAGTCAGGATGTCATTAAACTTCCACTTCCGGCGGCACGTCTGCTGGAAGAGTTTCTTTCATCAGAAGGACAGGATCTGACGCGGGAATATCTGCTCGAAACCGTCTGGGACAACCACGGTCTGCATGCTTCCGGCAATAATCTAAATCAGTACGTGAGTATTGTCCGCCGCAATCTGGCGATATTTGATTGCCACGAACTGATCGTTACCCTGCCGAAAGTCGGTTTTAAACTCAACCCGGCAGTCAGTGTGCGACGCCTTGAAACGGTGCCGCCTGTGGAACCGGCCTCTGTCACTCCGCTTGCGGTACTGCCGCCAATACCTGCTGCTTTATCTGCAACTGTCAAACCTGCCCGACGCGTCCTTTTTATCCTGCTCTGCCTGCTGGTTCTGGCTGGCGTGTCAATGAGTGCATGGAAATACGATGATGCCACCAACGGCATCACTGAAATAAAACAATCTGACACTGGTTGCGATATTATTTTCCTGAAAGATATTTCGGATGATGAGAAATCTGCGGTGCTTGAGCGGGTCAGCCACACGCTGAAAGTGAATAATCTGACGTGCAATAAAGGCAATGTCATCATCTATAACAGCGAGTTATCTTATTCGTATCAAAACAATGCCAGAACGCTGCTGTCTTTATGCACCCTTGGCAATAATAAAGAAATTATTTCGTGTGATAACTTCTATCACTATAAGTGGGTCGGCCAATGATCATGATTAAGAAAAAGTGGTTCTATACATCCGTTATCGCGGTTTGTGTTATCGCGGGGGGCATGTTGTATTTATGGCTACCTAAAGATATTCCGACTTTAAAATGTAAAGCCTTCGGCAAAGTGAATATGGATATTGAGCAGGGACAACTGGTTTTTTCCGTTGTGGAAAGCCTGCAATTTTACGATAAGAACAAGGGCATTATTCAGTACGAGGGGGATGTGAAATCGGCAAAAGGCAGTACATATCTTGAACGTACTGTTTATCTCAGCCATGGCGTTAAAGTCGATAATAAGACCTATCATTTCACCATTGATAAAGTGACGCCGTCACCTTTAGATACCACACCAGATGCTGATTTCGACCAGATGTGGCTGGAGAATACCGGTGATAATGCCTCTCTGAACATCGGCGTCAGGCGGATCCGTGACCAGGCTTACGTGGTCAGCAGCACGTATTCGCCGCAATTCGTCTGTGTCGCGTATTGAAGCCAGCCTCCTGTGCCAGGTTAATTATCTAATCAATTAAAATATCAAAGGATAAAAACCTATTTATCACATCATCCGACATATAAATTGATGTGGGCTGTGCCTGAGTGTGTGATAGCTCCTCACGGACGGAACATCCGTCTGACGGCAGAACGGCAAAGACCGCTCGGAGCCGAACACGTAATCAACAGGTAAACAAATGCGTAAGAACACAATCAAACTGACTGTCGCTGGCAGTGTAATGGCCGTATTTTTGGCTTTCTCAGCCCAGACTCAGGCTGTTGAACTCGGTGCAAAAGCGGGCACAGATTTCACTGAACTGAACGCCGGCATGGGTCGCCAGACATCGGGCCTGTATATCGACGGTAACTGGGCGAAGAACACCAAAAATGGTCGTCAGATCGGCGGTGCGGCCGCAGGCTTTAATATTCCTGTTGGCCCGGCAATGATTAATCTGGGTGCAAAAGCCCTTTATATGCAGGGTTCAACGTCTGATAACGAAGGTGTTGCATTTCCCGTCGGCGGCGGTATTACCGTCCCCTTCACCGATAGCCTGGCATTTTATGCCGAGGGTTACAGTGCACCAGATGCATTAAGCAATCGTGTGAAATCTTATACCGAAGCGGATGCCGGATTCAGCTGGGTACCGTTTGCACCTGTAAAAGTCAAAGCTGGCTACCGTTATATCGGCCTTGATGGAACTGCAGGTAATCCTAACGAACGCATCATTGATGGCGCATATTTAGGCGCTGAGATGGATTTCTGATTTAACATTTAATTTCCTGCGAAGAGTGCATATTCCATTTTTACGGAAGGTGCTCTCTTCTCTATTTTTCAGGGTGTAAGAATGAAAGCCTTATTACGTCTGGTAATCTCCGCCATATTATTATTTTCACTGACCGGATGTGTGATGGCGGGTCCTCACGGCCACCACCACGATCCTCATCATGATCATGCGCATCATCATCAGCCGATGCCGTCAAAAAACGGCCATCATCACGGCCGTTGATACCGTTGATACTAAGCGGGCTATTGCCTCACCAGCGCCGGTTGTTCACGATAATCGGCCGGGAAATGCTGTTTCAAATCTTTTATTTTCGGCAGATCGTTCACCACAATGTACGGATAGTCCGGGTTATCGTTTAAGAAGTTTTGGTGATAAGCCTCAGCCGGATAAAAGTGTGCATTGTTTTCCACTTTCGTCACCAGCGGTTCGCTGTAACTGTGGCTGGCATCGAGCTGGGCAATGTACGCTTTCGCCACGTCGGCCTGCGCCTGATTGAGCGGGAAAACCGCCGAACGATACTGACTGCCGGTGTCCGGCCCCTGACGGTTCAGTTCCGTCGGGTTATGTCCCACTGAGAAGAAAATATGCAGCAGTTCACCGTAACTCACCTGCGTCGGGTCAAACGTGACTTTGACGGATTCTGCGTGGCCGGTATCGCCGTTGCTCACCTGTTCATAACTCGCCGTTTGTGCCTCGCCTCCGGCATAACCCGACACCGCGCTGGTCACGCCTTTCACATGCTGAAACACGCCCTGAATCCCCCAGAAACAGCCACCGGCAAACAGCGCCGTTTCGCTGTGCGACGTTCCCGCAGGCTCATCTTTTGCCGGTGCCGGGATCACCACCGCCGGTTCTGCGCCACCGCCCCACGACCAGGCGTTATTTTGAAAGGCAAAGGCTGAAGCCAGCACCAGTCCGGCGATCAGGCTGTAATTACGTAAGCTGCGCACTTTATTGGCTGCATTTTTCATTATGAATGTCCTGACTTATTAAGCTTTCGGAGTGAACGTCATCGCCAGCCCGTTCATGCAATAACGCAGGCCGGTTGGCTGCGGACCGTCATCAAATACGTGTCCCAGATGCCCGCCGCAGCGGCGGCAATGCACTTCATCGCGCACCATGCCAAACGAGGTATCCCGGCTGGTCAGCGCGGCATTGGGTAACGGCTTCCAGAAACTCGGCCAGCCTGTATGGCTGTCGAATTTGGTCGCAGAGGAAAAGAGAGGAAGATTGCAACCCGCACAGGCAAACTCGCCCGCCCGATGTTCGTTATTCAGCGGGCTGGAATAAGGCCGTTCGGTGCCCGCCTCGCGCAAAATGTGGTACTGGTCATCGTTGAGCTTCTGATGCCACTGCTCATCGGTCAGGGTAAATTCAAACTTTTCGGCTTTCGCCTGGGCATCCGCTTTACGCGGGAAAAAAGACGGGATCAGCCCCATGACAGCGACCGCAGAAACCGCACTGCTGCCCAGCAGGAAATTGCGTCTGTTAATCATTTTTTGCCACCGTGCCGGTTGTTGTCGATGGCATCAGACTACAAGGGGATGGATTACGGAATCCTCGCGGAGAGTTAACAGTTTTGTGATAAATGGGGGGATAGCAGTTGCACTGCGGGGCTGGGTTGACGGCGAGATCGCGGAAGTTTCGGTTTCTCACGTGCGGTGATCGCTTAACGCGCTGCGCCGAAACCGCCCAAAGAGGGCTATGACGAGCCCTCTTTGGAATCTCCACGTCTTAAACTGCGCGCTTCGCTTGCTGGCTATGTTTCAGTCGCCGCAGCGACAGGCTGGAAATCTTGCCGCTGCGCGGTGCCTTCACTCGGTCCTGAAGCCTCTGGTCTTCAGGCCGCTCCGTTCAGCAAGCTTTCTGAATCGCCCGTGGGATTTTAAAGAATGAAGAAAGTGAGGTTGTGAAGTATAAACCTGAGGCCGGTTCCAAAATCACGCCGGAGGAGAGGTGTAAAACCGCGCGGTAGTTTGCGCGGGTTGTAACCCGAACGGAGGGCACCGCGCAGCGGCGGGATTTTGCGGCTATCACTGTGTTAACTGAAACATAGCCAGCAAGCGGAGCGCGCAGTAAAAAAGCGGGGAGAGATCCAAGAGAGGGAAAGCACTTCCCTCTCTTGGGCGGTTTCGGCGCAGCGCGTTAAGCAGTCACCGCACGTGAGAAACCGAAACTGTCACCTTCCTGTTCTGAACAGCCGCCCATTGCAGCGGCCATCTGCAACCGAAACTGTCACCTTACTATTTTTATAAGATCGCCTTAGCACTGGCATCCGCGCCACCGCGGATAAACACCGGGATCCCGTCCAGTGGCGCGGAAGCCACTATAACCTCTCCTCCCTGATACCGTTCCCCATTAAGCGCCACCCACGTCTCTCCCGCCGGTAACCACACTTCCCTCTCCCGCTGACCCGCGTACAGCACCGGCGCAACCAGAATATCGGCACCGAGCATGTACTGGTCTTCCACTTTCCAGCTTTCAGCCTGATCGGGATACTGGTAGAACATCGTGCGCATCGCCGGATCGCCGTTTTCGTGGGCTTGCTGCATCACGCGGCTGATGTAAGGACGCAGTTTTTCACGCAGGAACAGGCCGCTTTTCATCAGCTGGTAATTCTCTTCGCCGTAGCTCCACACTTCATTCGGCGCCCCGCTGTTGCATTGGGCGATGCCGTCACGCCACGGCTCTGATGGCTGGATTTGTGGTTCGCGGTAACCGTGCAGACGCATCACCGGACAGAATACACCCCACTGGAACCAGCGGATCAGCAGTTCCTGAAACGCCGGATCGTTGACGTTGCCGCCCTGGAAACCGCCGATATCTGTCGTCCACCACGGGATACCCGCCAGTCCCATGTTCAGTCCGGCGGTTATCTGATTGCGCAGCGCGTGGAAGGAGGAATGGATATCGCCAGACCACGCCAGCACGCCGTAACGCTGGCTTCCCGCCCAGGCACAGCGCACCAGATTGACGATTTCGTGCTCGCCTTCCTGTTGCAGACCGTCGTAGAAACCTTGTGCAAATTTCTGCGGGTAGATGTTCCCCACCTCCAGCACCGGTCCTAAATGATAGCGATAGTTATCAAAATCATAGGCGCGGTATTCCGGCTCGGCTTCGTCCAGCCAGAAGGTGCGGATCCCCAGGTCGTAATAGTTTTGCTTCACTTTTTCCCAGACAAACTGACGTGCGCCGGGATGGGTCGCATCGAAGAACGTGCAGTTGCCGAGGAAATCCAGATTAACCGAGACGCCACGATCGGTATTCACCAGATAACCTTTGGATTTCATCTCTTTGTAGTTATCGGTGCGGCTGTCCACCGTCGGCCAGACCGAGACCATCGTTTCGATGCCCAGCGATTTCAGTTCCGCGACCATCGCTTTCGGATCCGGCCAGTCCACCGGGTCAAAACACCAGGTGCCCTGATTCGGCCAGTGGAAGAAGTCGATCACAATCACTGAAATCGGCAGGTGACGGCGCTTGTATTCACGCGCCACCTCCAGCACTTCCTGCTGGGTGCGGTAACGCAATTTGCACTGCCAGAAACCGGTGGCGTATTCCGGCATTAACGGCGCAGTACCGGTCGCGCGGCCATACTGATGCATGATGTCAGCGGGCGTATCACCGGCGGTTATCCAGTAATCCATCTGCTCTGTAACCTGCGCTTCCCAGCGGGTAATGTTCTTGCCGAACGTCGCCTCGCCAATTGCCGGATTGTTCCACAGCATCCCGTAGCCAAGGCTCGAGAGCATAAAGGGTACGCTGGCCTGCGAGTTGCGCTGCGCCAGTTCCAGCGTGCAACCTTTCAGATCCAGACAGCTCTGCTGATACTGGCCCATGCCGTAGATTTTCTCGTCGGGGCGCGACTCAAAACGCACGGTGAGCTGATGCTTGCCGCCGGGAATAGCCTTAAATTCGCGCGCATCCATTTTCAGCGCACTGATGTATTTGTCCTGACTCTTCTCCGTCGCGCCGATGCCGACGGTGGAACGCTGACGCCAAAACTCCTCGAGGATCAGCTCACCGCGCTGGTTATAAAATGCCAGCTGCCCTTTTATATTGACCGTCGCCGTTATGTTGCCGTTGCGGATGCTCAGCGTTTCCATGCCACGGCTGATGTCAGTTTGCGGCTGTTCGGTTTGCGGCAGCAGCGCCCAAAGATGTTCATTCAGTTCAGGCCGGCAGGTAGCACGCACGCGCAGGCTGTTTTCACCCCAGGGTTCAATCACCAGCGTTTGCTGATCGAAATGCCAGAGGATACGGTTTTTTTCGGCGATTAATTCGCTCATGCGGACTCCTGTGTATGCAAGGTGGCCTGAGGGACAGGCTCGTGTTCCCGTGAAATTTTGGACTGGTTAATCTGTTTCATGGTCGCGTCGTTAAGCTTGTACCAGCGCATCGACAGCGCGCTGAACATCGACAACACGCCCGGCACCAGTGAGAACAGCGCGATAATTGACAGCATCGCGGCGGTATTTTGTTGCGCGGCGTGTGGCACGTAACCGCTCATGCCGAGGGTCCAGCCAACGACTGCCCCGCTCACCGCCATCCCCATTTTGAGGATCGCCAGCAAGGTCGAGAACACGGTACCGTCCATGCGTTTGCCCTGTTTGTATTCGCCGTAATCCACCACGTCGGACATCATCACCCACATCAGCGTAGTCGTGACCTGATAGAACGTGGACACCAGCAACGTCATGCCGACCAGCAGGGAAATCCACGCCGGAACGAAGAATATCGCCATGCTCAGCAAGCCGGTCAGAATGGCGCACAGCGTAAACGCCGCCAGTTTGCTGCGGTTGCGGGTCAGCGGTTTGACCATCAAACTGCCTAGACTTTTACCGATAATGTGCGCCGCCAGCAGCCACATAAAGTAGCTGGCATTGCCAAGATAATAAGTGACGTAATACATCATCGCGCCAAGGCGGACGACGCCGAATGAGATGTTGAAGAAGATCAGGGCCGCGACCACACGCCACTGATCGTTTCGTACTAAATCGCGCAGATCGGAGAGGAAATTCTCGTGCGTTGGCGGTGCGCTGATACGTTCTTTCGTATTGAGAAAACACAGCAGGAACATCACCACGGCAATCGACGCCATGATGGCCATCGCGCCGAAATAGCCGTCGAGTTTATTGCCGCCGCCCATCATTTCTGCCAGCGGCATCATCAGGAAAGTGGACATCGCGCCGCCGAGCGTGGCGAGGAAAAAGCGGTAAGATTGCAGAGAAATACGCTGGGTATTATCGGGCGTAATGATCGCCCCCATCGAGCAGTAAGGAATGTTGATGGCGGTATACATCAGCATCATCACGCAATAGGTGACGCTGGCGTAAACCATTTTGCCGCCCAAAGACAGCGATTCAGGCACCGCATAAACCAGTAAACAACTGGCACCAAACGGCAGCGCAAGCCACAGAATATAAGGACGGAACTTACCAAAACGGGTTTGCGTGCGGTCGGCGATTAACCCCATTGCAGGGTCAACAATCGCATCCGCCACGCGGGCGACCAGAAACATTGTCCCGACGAAAACCGCCGGTAATCCCACGACATCGGTGTAATAAAACGTCAAAAATATAATCACATTATCCAGGCCAATATGGCTCGCCATATCCCCCAGACCGTAGCTGATTTTTTCTTTTACGGATAACTTCGCCGTCATTTTTCGTCCTGCCTTTTGTAGGGTTAAACACAAAAAAGTCAGTCCGTCCGTGGCCCGAGGACTTGTTATAGAATGGTTAAAAGACCGTCACAATTGCGAGATGTTATAAATTTCTTATGTTTTTTGATTAATGTGATACCGGTAACATGGATATGATCAAAAAAAAATGAGGCAGTCCGAAGACCACCTCATTTCTGTTTACTGCACCGACCGGTTACGGGTCGATAATCACATCATTTCCCGTCAGGCGTGAGTGACAGGTTTCTGTTCTGAACTGGCCTGTGCGTTTTCCAGCATTCTGCGTACCGGAATAATCAGCACGAACAATACGGCAGCACAGATAAGCAACGCGATGGAACAACGCGCAAAGAGATCAGGCAGCATATCCAGCTGATCGGCTTTCACGTGACCGCCGATCAGACCCGCCGCCAGGTTACCCAGCGCACTGGCACAGAACCACAGCCCCATCATCTGACCGCGCATTCTCTCCGGTGCCAGCAATGTCATGGTCGCCAGACCGATCGGGCTCAGACACAGCTCGCCAAGCGTCAGCATCAGAATACTGCCCACCAGCCAGAACGGTGAAACGCCTGCGCCGCCGCTGTTCAGCACGTTCTGCGCCGCCAGCATCATCAGGCCAAAGCCTGCCGCTGCGCACAAAATACCGATGATGAACTTGGTGATGCTGCTCGGACGGATGTTTTTACGTGCCATCATCGGCCACGCCCAGCTAAATACCGGTGCCAGCAGGATGATAAACAACGCATTGACAGACTGGAACCAGACCGCCGGGATTTCAAAATCGCCGATCATGCGGTTGGTGTAGTCATTCGCAAACAGGTTGAACGAGGTCGGTTTTTGCTCGAACGCAGACCAGAAGAACGCAGCGGAAACCAGCAGGATAAAGCAAACCAGCAGTCTGGCGCGCTCTTTGCGGTTAAGCCCGGCGAACAGGAACAGGTAGATAAAGTACAGGGCGACGGATGCCGCAATCACATAAACCAGCACGCTGGCGACAGCGACCGGATTGATGACAATCACGCCCTGCGCAATCAGCGTTACAACGACAGCCACGCCGACGGCCAGCGCCAGTAACCAGGCACCGACGCCGTTTTTCTTCGCGACAGGATTGTTCCAGGTGGAATCCAGACCGACTTCGCTGTCATAGCGTTTCATTGCCGGTACGGCATAAACGCGGAAGATAATCAGCGCCACCAGCATACCGATACCACCGATACCAAAGCCCCAGTGCCAGCCATGCGATTTTATCAGCCAGCCGGAAATCAGCGGTGCGATAAACGACCCCATGTTGATGCCCATATAGAACAGCGAGAAACCGCCGTCACGGCGTGCGTCGCCCTTCTTATACAGCGTGCCTACCATGACCGAGATACAGGTCTTGAACAGGCCGGAACCCAGCACGATAAACATCAGGCCGATGAAGAACAGGTTGTCGCCCATAAACGCCGACAAGGCAATCGCCAGGTGACCCAGCGCAATCAGGATCGAGCCGTACCAGACTGCACGTTGTTGCCCAAGCCAGTTATCTGCCAGCCATCCGCCCGGCAGCGCCGCGAGATACATACAGCCCGCAAAGATACCGACGATGGCCGATGCGTTTTCACGCGCCAGTCCCATGCCGCCGTCATACACCGTCGCTGCCATGAACAGGATCAGTAAGGGACGGATACCGTAAAACGAGAACCGCTCCCACATTTCTGTGAAGAACAGAGAACCCAGCGGATAAGGATGACCGAAGAACGTCCGGCTCTCGTTTTTGTGATCAGAGGAATGCATAAACTCTCCAAAAGGTGTGTCGTAGTGTTTGTAAAATCTCAATGCCTGGCGGTTATCATTTCGCCGCTCTTTAACATTCAGAAATTATTATTTGCCATTCGAAACTAGTTTTGTCTGGCGAGAACTGCAGAACTTTTAGAGGAAAAGTCGACAACTGTCTACCTTTACAGAGTTTATGTTGGCAAAAATGTGGGACTATTCAGGAGAAAAAAGAAGGGGGTTTTCAGAGAAATAGAATTTTAACTACTTGATTTCAGGAATTTTCTTAGAGATTACCTAAACTGTTTTTACGCGAAAAGTTTATGTTCAGATGAATTTCCGTAAAAACGGCTTCTGAAGCTTCTCCTCCCTGTTTTCAGAGGGAGGAGAAAGTCACATTACTCCGCCAGAAGTGGCGGGATCGACGGCACCATCGGCGCATTGTCGATATCTGCCTGCGTCATCTTAAACGCCTCGGGATAATGTTCGCGGCTGGTGCGACGCAGAGGTTCAGTAGAACGCCAGGTGTATAAACAACGCTGGCACTGATGCACGGTCCAGACACCTTTCACCGGGGACACGGCCATCAGTTCGATATGCTCATCGGCACAACGTGGACAAATCATAATCACTCCTTACTATCTTTAATAATGTTCAGGCTTTGCGCCCGTCCAGCATGGCATTGAGTTTAGCGACCCAGTCTTTGGTTTCCGGTAAATCGCGTACCGGCTGGCTGTAATGACCGCGGTTATCCGGCGCGACCGGCGTGGTGGCATCAATAATCAGTTTGTCAGTGATCCCCGCCGGCGATGACCCCGGATCCAGTTCCAGCACGGACATATTCGGCAGCTGAACCAGGTCGCCCGCCGGATTCACCTTGGCGGAAAGCGCCCACATCACCTGCGGCAGGTTAAACGGATCCACATCCTCATCGACCATAATCACCATTTTCACGTACCCCAGACCGTGCGGCGTAGTCATTGCGCGCAGCCCCACGGCACGGGCAAAACCGCCGTAACGTTTTTTGGTGGAGATAATCGCCAGCAGACCGTGGGTGTACATAGCGTTAACCGCCTGCACTTCCGGGAATTCGGCTTTGAGTTGCTGATACAGCGGCACGCAGGTGGCTGGCCCCATCAGATAATCGATTTCGGTCCATGGCATGCCGAGATAGAGGGACTCAAAAATGGGATTGTTGCGGTAAGAGACTTTATCGATACGCACCACGGTCATATTGCGGCCACCGGAATAGTGCCCGGTGAATTCGCCGAACGGCCCTTCGATTTCGCGTTTACGCCCTTCGATCACCCCTTCGAGGATCACTTCTGAACCCCATGGCACGTCAAAACCAGTCAGCGGTGCCGTCGCGATCGGATACGGCGCCTGACGCAATGCGCCCGCCATTTCATATTCCGACTGGTCATATTTCAGCGGCGTTGCACCCATCAGCGTAATGATCGGGTCATTACCCAGCGTGATGACTATCGGTAAATCTTCGCCCCGTTCTTCCGCTTTATGTAAGTGCAGCGCAATGTCATGCATCGGCACCGGTTGCAGCCCGAGCTTACGTTTGCCCTTCACTTCCATACGATAAATGCCGACATTCTGTTTATCGAAGCTGTCCGGGTCGGTCGGATCGCGGGACACCACGCAGGCTTTATCGAGATAGAAACCACCGTCGCCGTCGTTCAAACGGAACAGCGGCAGAATATCGAACAGGTTGATGTCTTCACCGTCGACGGTATTTTCTGCCCACGCCGGATTTTCACGACGTTCGGGTGTGATGGGAAACGTATCCCAGCGGCGGATATATTCGGCAATCTGTTCGTTGGTCGACGTGGAAGGCGGCAACCCCATGGCGATGGCATGATTGGGCCATGACCCCAGCGTATTTAAGGCGATACGCGCGTCGGTAAACCCTTCCACATTGTCAAAATACAGCGCAGGTGCGCCCTCGCCGATACGACCTGTGGCGTTCGCCGCCGCAGCCAGATCCGGCTCCGCTTTCACCTGTTCGGTGATTTTCAGCAGTTGTCCGTTCTCATCCAGTGCGCGCATAAAGCTGCGCAGATCATCAAAAGCCATCTCGATTCTCCTGTACTTGGTACGTAGTAAATTTAACACGTTTTAGAAACTAATTAGTGACACTGTCACCCTTTGCCGTTAACCCGGCCCAACGCTTAGCCTGATGATATTCAAGGCCAAACTGGTCAAGCACGCGGGTCACAATGTGATCGGTCACGTCCTGAATGGTTTCAGGATGGTTGTAGTAAGCCGGCATCGGCGGCACGATTGCGGCCCCCATGCGGGAAAGTGCGAGCAGGTTTTCAAGGTGAATGGTGCTGAGAGGGGTTTCACGCGGAACCAGCACCAGTTTGCGGTTTTCTTTGAGCACCACATCGGCCGCGCGCCCGACCAGCCCTTCGGCATATCCGGCGCGGATCCCCGCCAGCGTTTTCATGCTGCACGGGATGATGATCATGCCGTCAGTTTTGAATGAGCCGGAAGAAATCGTGGCTCCCTGATCGGCGCAATTGTGCGTGAAGTCCGCCATGGCACTCACCTCACGTGCGGTGTAAGGCGTTTCAAGTTCAATCGTGGTTTTCGCCCATTTCGACATCACCAGATGTGTTTCCACACCGTCCATATCCCGCAACGCCTGCAACAGCGTTACCGCCAGCGGGGCGCCCGTCGCGCCCGTCATCCCTACAATCAGTTTCATTCCAGCCTCACACAGATCATGATCCCGAACATTTCGTTCGTATACGAATGATTTTTACCTTATACTCCTTTTCAAATCACCGCAATGGTCTGTCGCATTCATTCCTCAGAGGTTGCTAAAATAGCCGGAGACCTATAAGAACAGCGGAAACCGATGATGAGCACACAATTGAGACAGGAAGCCTTTCACATAATGCGTAAGGTATTCCAGCAGCACACCGCGCGCTGGCAGCAATGCATCCCGGAACTGACCAAACCGCAGTACGCCGTATTGCGCTCGATTGCTGAAAATCCGGGAATTGAACAGGTACAACTGACCGGTGTGGCGATCAGCAGTAAGGCCACCCTGGCAGAAATGCTGTCGCGGCTGGAATCACGCGGGCTGTTGGTGCGTCAGGCCGATCCGGCGGATAAGCGCCGTCGTTTTATTTCGCTGACCACAGAGGGGAAAGCCGTTCTGGCGAATACTCAGCCAGTCGGTGAGCAGGTAGATACGGAGTTTTTGGCAAGATTATCTCCTGACGATCAGCGGCATCTGGTGCGTTTACTTAAGCAAATGCTGGAAACAGAAGACTGAAGATTGAGGAGTCACGGGAGTTTGTATGATTGAAGAAGTCGTGTTGCTGGATGGACAACATCAGCCATCGGGAACCATGGACAAAGCGCTGGTGCATTCCGGACATACTCCGCTGCATCTGGCGTTTTCCTGTTACATCCGCAATGACCGTGGCGAGATTTTGCTGACACGCCGTGCGCTGGGCAAAGTCGCGTGGCCGGGAGTCTGGACGAATTCGGTGTGCGGGCATCCGCTGCCCGGCGAGTCCCTGCAGGCGGCGGTTCTGCGCCGTTGTCAGTATGAAATCGGATTATCAGTGGAAAACATCACCCCGCTGGTGGATGAATTTCAGTATTGCGCCACCGATGCTTCCGGCATTGTCGAAAATGAATTCTGCCCGATTTTTACCGCCTTCACCGGCCAGACACCCGCACCGCGCGAGTCCGAAGTGATGGATTATCAGTGGGTGAAACCGGAAGATTTACTCAGCAGCGTAAAGACAACGCCGTGGGCCTTCAGCCCGTGGATGGTGTTACAACTGGGTCAGATCACTGAGAAAAACCTCAGTCTGCTGGGGTGAGCGTAAACGCACAAACCGGACATGCTGCCATGCGGGGTCACGGAGTAACGCCTCATACTGGCGGCGGTTTTTCCTGTAAGTTTTCAGCGTCCACAGAATTATCGACTCCCGGCTGAAAAAGCTTTTGCGAAACGTCTCGTAGTTGCCTGTCCCCGCCCAGATTTCCTGCCCGCCCCACGCACGCGTAGCCGCCCTTTTAACTGCCTGAAACAGCGTGCGCCCGAACGAATAATCCACCCAGACGATCACATCAATATTGCGCCATTTGACGGGTTGCGAGCGTTTGTAATTGCCGTCGATGACCCAGCTTTCGCTGGCTGCCATTTTTTCTTCCAGGCGGGCAAAAAATTGTTCGTCAGGCGTACCCTGCCAGTCAGCCCGCCAGAACAACGCATCCAGTTCAATATAGGGAATATTCAGTTTCTGAGAAATGCCGCGTGCCAGCGTTGATTTGCCGCTGCCGCTGGTGCCTATGACGTTAACTTTCACCGCAAGACTCCTGATCTGCTGTTGCAGAATTCGCCGGATGGCGAAAAAAAGGGCGGTTATTCTGCCGCACAGGCGGACTGTTGTACAGACACAATAGACAACCGCAGAAGTCACCTTATTTACCATTACATATGAAACTAACGCGTCCTGTGAATGTAACCGCTTTAGAAGAAATTGAGCATTTCGTGCTTTTTTAAACATTGCTAGCAACACTATTTAAGATTTTTCGCATCCATACCTGTACAAAATTGTAATCATTGTATAACTTTCTTGTACCCCTGCTTCATCATTAGTCCGTCTTTTACGGGCAATTTCAGCCTGGCCTTTGGAAGAAAAAATTGGATTTCCCTTCTTCCAAAGGTTTTTTTCACGGCTGATTTTATTTTTGTACAAAATAATCACGGGATGAACAGGGAAGGCAATTGTGAAGAAACGCTTCACAATATTCTCTTTTCTGACTGGCAATAGGCACTTTTCCGGCGATGATAATTCGCAGAAAAGTTTGAGGAGGTCTACATGCAACTCGAAGCAGAACAAACAGTTACAGAAATCAGTGATTATTTCAAAGTCCGTGAAACCCCAACATTAAGCGAAGTCGAGATCCTCGGCACCATCGTTTCTGGACTGTTAAACAACGGCTATCCGATGAGTAACAAAGCGATTATTGAAGGGCTGCTGCGCCAGCTGGAGCAGGAGTCTAACGTCAGCAACCAGCAGGGTTGCCGTAATTTGCTGGAGCTGGTTTTGCTCTCCACGCAAGATGACGTAATTTAACAAATACACCGGCCTGATAAGCATCAGTGCTAGCAGGCCGGTGTTCACTTCTTAATGAAGTTTTCGTGTATTACAGCGATTTCAGTGTCGCTGCAATCACCTCTTTCACCGGCGTCGTTGGACGGCCAATCAGTTTGCTCAATGTATGAGAATCATCAAACAAACCGCCCTTCTCTGCGCCCGCGTCAGAATCTGCCAGCATATTCGCAAGACCTTCCGGTAAACCGGCGCCCAGTAACGCTTTAGCAAATTCTGCTTCCGGCAGATTCACGTAATCCACTTTATTGCCGGACTGATGTGCGATTTCCGCCGAGAATTCTGCCAGCGTATAGGATTCGTCGCCCGCCAGTTCGTAGATTTTCCCGCCCTGATCCTCCAGCACCAGAACGGCAGCCGCCGCTTCGGCATAATCCTGACGGGCAGCAGAAGAAATCCGCCCTTCTCCGACAGAACCTATAAAGGCGTTATGCGCCAAAGCCGGTGCAATGCTCGCGGCATAGTTTTCCGTATACCAGCCGTTACGCAGCAGGACAAAAGGAATGCCAGATTCACTTAACGCTTTTTCGGTCGCACGGTGTTCCACGCCCAGACCGAGCGGTGATTTATCCGCGTGCAGCAGGCTGGTATAAGTCAGAAGTTTCACGCCCGTACGTTTCGCCGCCGCGATCACTGCGTTGTGCTGCGCTTCACGCTGACCGACTTCGCTTGAGGAAATCAGCAGCAGTTTCTCTGCGCCTTTAAACGCTGAATCCAGCGTCTCCGGCTTGCTGTAATCCGCCTGGCGAACCTGAAAGCCTAAATCCGCCAGATCTTTGGCTTTTTCAGGGCTGCGCACTGCGGCAATAATTTGATTAGCGGGCACTTTTTTCAGAAGCGCGGCAATAACAAGGCGGCCTAACTGGCCGGTAGCACCGGTAACTGCGATCATATTTATTCTCCTGAAGGTTTCGACACAAAATTCATATTGTGGGTTTATGTTCTGCAAGACGCGAAATTCGTCGCCGTGAAGACATCCTATGCGATACACTTACTTTTCGTAAGTACGCACCAAAAGGTAAGTATGAAAATAATTACGTCAGACCCGGCTGAGGCACGCCTGCCGCTGTCAGAACAAATCCGTCAGGGGAAAGTCCTCGACCCGAATTGTCCATCACGCGAAATTCTGCGCCACGTCACCAGCCGCTGGGGTTTACTGATCCTGATCGCCCTGTGCGACGAAACGCTGCGCTTTAGTGAACTGCGCCGCAAAGTCGGGGGCATCAGCGAAAAGATGCTGGCGCAAACGTTGCAGGCCTTAGAAGAAGATGGCTTTGTTGACCGGCATTCGTTTCCGGTGGTGCCGCCACATGTTGAGTATAGCCTCTCGCCTCTGGGACTTGAGATGAAAGACCAGGTTGCCGGGCTGGCCGACTGGCTGGAATTCAATCTGCACCGCATTCTCAGGCAGCGCGAGCTGCGCGTGGTCTGCGAATAATAACCCTCAAAAAATCTTAACAAGAACGCAAAAATTCTCACCTATCATTGATTCAACCTGCCGACTAACATCATTTCATTGATTCGATAAATGCTTTTATTTAAATCAGCTGAGGTGATGTATGTCCCAGTCCCACAAGCAACACGTTACGCTCGTCATTACGCACAAAATTGCCCCCGCCAGCGAGGCGCAATATGAAGCCTGGCTGAACAAAATCATGCCGCAGGCGAGCACGTTCCCGGGACATCTGGGCGTCAACGTCATCCGTCCAAGCCGCAGCGGGGATCCGTACACCATTCTGGTGCGCTTCGACACGCTGGAAAATCTCAACGCCTGGCACAACTCTGAACTGCGTAAACAACTGGTGGCAGAAGTCAGTCCGCTGCTGTTGCAGGACGACAGCACCGAAGTGCGTCCCGGTGCGGAATTCTGGTTTACCCCGCCGAGTGCGACGGTTCGTCCCCCTGCCCGCTGGAAACAATACCTGCTTACCTTGCTGGTGATTTACCCTTCGACCCACATTGTGCCCTGGTTTTGGGGGCAATTTTTGCCGCAGCTTAAAGGCACGGAAGGCGGTCATTTACTCAATGACGCCTCTGTGGTTGCGCTGGTGGTTTTCCTCTGGATGCCAGTGATTACCCGGGTTTTCCATTCATGGCTGACGCGCACTTCCGCGCAATGACAGGAGCTTTTCCAATGACAAGTTTTGCTTCCCTGATCCTGATTAATGGCAAATTTCATACCGTTGACCGGGAGAAACCCCTGGCGAACGCCGTGGCGATTAAAGACGGCAAATTTCTTGCTGTCGGCACTGAAAATGAAGTGATGCAGTTCGCGGATGCATCTACTCAGGTGGTGGATCTGCACGGTCACACGGCGGTTCCCGGTCTGAACGATTCCCACCTGCACCTGATACGTGGCGGGCTGAATTACAATCTGGAACTGCGCTGGGAAGGCGTACCTTCTCTGGCCGATGCGCTGCGAATGCTGAAAGAACAGGCACTGCGCACGCCCTCACCGCAATGGGTCCGCGTGGTCGGTGGCTGGACGGAATTTCAGTTCGCCGAACGCCGGATGCCGACGCTGGAAGAGATCAATCAGGCAGCACCCGACACGCCGGTATTTATCCTGCATTTATACGACCGTGCCCTGCTCAACCGCGCCGCGCTTAAAGTGGTCGGTTATACCAAAGACACACCAAATCCGCCGGGCGGAGAAATTCAGCGCGACAGCAACGGCAATCCGACCGGTATGTTAATTGCCAAACCGAATGCGATGATCCTCTATTCGACGCTGGCGAAGGGCCCGAAACTGCCACTTGAGCAGCAGGTGAATTCTACACGCCAGTTTATGCGCGAACTGAATCGCCTCGGTCTGACCAGCGCGATTGATGCGGGTGGCGGCTTCCAGAATTATCCTGAGGATTATCAGATCATTGATGAACTTCATCAGAAAGATCAGCTGACCGTGCGCATCGCTTACAACCTGTTTACCCAGCGGCCGCAGCATGAGCTGGAAGATTTCGAGCTGTGGACCGATATGCTGAAACCGGGACAAGGCACCGATTTCTACCGTCACAACGGCGCGGGCGAGATGCTGGTGTTTTCCGCCGCTGACTTTGAAGACTTCCTGCAACCGCGTCCGGATTTACCGCCGGGCACTGAAGTTGAGCTGGAACGCGTGGTGCGTCATCTGGTGGAGCACCGCTGGCCGTTCCGCCTGCACGCCACTTACGATGAGTCGATCAGCCGTATGCTCGATGTCTTCGAAAAGGTGAATAACGACATTCCGTTCAACGGCCTGCACTGGTTCTTTGACCATGCGGAAACCATTACCGAGCGCAATATCGAACGCGTAAAAGCGCTCGGTGGCGGCATTGCCGTTCAGCATCGTATGGCGTTTCAGGGGGAATATTTCGCTGACCGCTACGGTATCGAAGCCACCAGACACACGCCGCCGGTGGCGAAAATGCTCTCTGCCGGTCTGCCGGTCGGGCTGGGCACTGACGCCACGCGCGTTGCCAGCTACAACCCGTGGACGGCGTTGTACTGGCTGGTTTCCGGCCGTACCGTCGGCGGCATGGCAATGTACGATGACGATGCGCGCATCGACCGCGAAACCGCGCTGATGCTGTGGACGCAGGGCAGTTCGTGGTTCTCCAGCGAGCAGGGCAAAAAGGGGCAGATCAAAGCCGGGCAACTGGCGGATCTGGCGGTGCTTTCGGAGGACTTCTTCAGCGTACCGGAAGAACGCATAAAGGGTATCGAATCGGTGATGACTGTTGTCGATGGCAAAGTGGTGTACGCGGCAGGCAGTTTCTCACCGCTCGCCCCGCCGGCGATCCCGGTTTTACCGGACTGGTCGCCGGTCACCAACGTGCCGGGCCATTACCGCTCTGCCCCGCCAGAAGGGGCGGCGCGCGTCGGACTGGTGCGTCAGGCACATCAGTGCGCCGGTCCTTGTGGCGTGCATAAACACAGCCATGACATCGCCCGCGGGTCCGATGTCCCCGTTTCCAATGACAACGCCTTCTGGGGCGCGCTGGGATGTTCGTGCTTCTCGTTCTGATCATGAGTAACTGACTGACAAAAAATCAGCGCCCGATATGATGTCGGGCGCTGTCACTACGCCTCAGTAACACTCCACATAATATTAATAATGCCTTTCGATAAACAATCAGGCTCTGTTACGTCTTGCTCACGAAACGGGGTTATTTTTTCCGGATATCCTGCCCGATTAACACCCCCAGAGAAAGTCGCCTCAATTGTGTGTATATATACGTTCTGTTTAATATTGCCCTGATAGTATCCGCCTGCAATTAATAATAAATCTAAAGAGGACGTGTATGTTAAACGATGAACCCCCGTCGGGTATCCCGACCAACACCTGATTATCCTCAGCACCTGTCAGTGTCTGTAAGGATAATCAGAACCACAAGCCCGAAAAATTAAGGGCGAAGATTATCTTTATTTCGATGCTGTTATATCGAGGTGCTTTATGCTGTTACAAAAATTTGTTTTTCCATTGATGTTGAAGACTACAGATTCTTCATCTTTCAGCGATACGCTTGCCAATAAAAGCATTACGGCCCCAACTGCCAGGGCGCCGCGGTCCTTTCCTTTCGTTCAGACCCTGAAGCAATACTTCTCAACCCATTATCAGCGTGCGATTAAATCGCAAATAGACAGTCTTCTCCCCTGAGAGGGCGAGGTTCATTACGGTATCGACGTCTTACACTGTTATCGTGATGAACATTATTCTAAATTGAATACGGCGCAAAAAATAACTCCATTTATCCGGAGGGATTAATTACGCCCTATTCTCTCTGCTTATCGGTTTTAATCGATATAAAAATTCCCACTGAGAATTAACGTTATGCAGAAGAACACCCCAGTGATGAGCCGGAATAAATTCGGCCTGAATGATCTGATTATCATCTCAATATTGTGTCTGTTAGCAGGATTACTGATTTATGGCTGGCAAGGTATGCATACTCCTTTTGACGGGAGCACGCTGCCGCCAGTCACACAAGACTATAAAGACTTACCTTATTACGCATTACGTACCACCATGCGCCTGCTGTTTGGGTTAGCGTTCTCATTAATTTTCACCATCGTATTTGGTGTGCTGGCAGCAAAATATGCTGCGATGCGTCGCATTATTTTGCCTTTTGTGAACTTTATGGAGTCCGTTCCTCTCCTGGGATTCCTGACCTTTACCACTGCTTTCTTCCTGGGGCTATATCCGCACAGTGTTATGGGGCTTGAGGGGCTCGCCATCTTTGCCGTATTTACCGGGCAGGCGTGGAATATGATGCTGACGATGTATCAGACTTTACGCGTTGTGCCGAACGAACTCACCGAAGTCTCGTGCGCGTTCCAATGCAACCCGTGGCAACGGTTCTGGCGGCTGGGATTTCTCTACTCATTCCCCGGTTTGCTGTGGAATACCATGGTGTCTCAGTCGGCGGCATGGTTTGCGCTGATTGCCTCCGAGATGCTGACTATCGGCGACAATAACGTCAATCTGCCCGGTATCGGATCCTGGCTGGGTCAGGCCATTGATGCCGGCAGCATCCACGGTGTGCTCTGGGGCGTGCTGGCTCTCGTCATCACCATCGTGCTGTTTGACCAGTTACTTTTTCGCCCGTTAGTGCGCTTTGCCAGCCAGTTTAAATATGAAGATACCTCTTATGCTGAACAGCCAACCTCCTGGTTTTACAGCTGTTTGCAGCGGTCACTCACCGGGCAGTTGCTGGGAAAACTGGGCAGCCGCTTCTGCCAGTTCTGGCTGTTCACATTGCCTAAGGCGTGGTACCTGCTGGGGCTGAGTCGTCTGTTTAATTTCCTCGGATTACTCAACTGGCTATGGGCGAGTTTGTGGTATCTGGCGATTGCCGTCGCCTGCTTGTACTACGGCAATATTTTATGGGGTTATCTGCCCTTCCAGTATCTGTCAAAGCTTCCTGAATGGATGGGACTGACGGCGGCGCGGGTAATCATCGCCATGCTGCTAAGCATTGTTATCTTTACGCCGCTTGGCGTATGGATCGGCCTGCGTCCGCGACTGGTGCGTATTTTCCAGCCCGTGATTCAGATCATGGCAGCCATTCCGTCTAACGTTTTCTATCCGATTGTCACCGTCATTTTGATCACCTGGCATCAAAGTCTGAATGCCTGGACAATCCCGATGATCATGCTGGGTACGCAGTGGTACGTGTTGTTTAACGTGATTGCCGGGGCGTCTGTTATCCCTAGTCAGATGGTGGATGTGAGCCGGGTCTTTGGCGTGAAAGGCTGGATGTGGTGGAGCAAGTATATTTTGCCCGCCATTTTCCCGTACATCGTGACAGGCATTATTTCTGCCGCCGGCGGAGCCTGGAACGCTGCCATTGCTGCCGAAGTACTGAACTGGGGCGACGTCACTCTTAAAACCAACGGACTGGGCGCATTCATTTCCACCACCACCGAGGCCGGGCAAAACCCTGAGGCTGCACTGGGCTGCATTGCCATGTGCTTTATGGTTGCCCTTTGCGTGATATTCATCTGGCAGCCGCTTTATCGTTTTGCAGAAACCCGGTTTAAATTTGACTAACTCGCTTATAAATAAAGTTAAAAAGAGATAATGACATGAAAAATACCCGTACTGTTTTAGAAATTAAAAATGTGTCGAAGTCCTTTCAGAAGGACCAAAAACATACGCAATGCGTTCTGGATAACATCAATCTGGAGGTCAGCGAAAATGAAATTGTTGCCTTGCTCGGACGATCTGGCTCAGGGAAATCCACCTTACTGCGCATGATTGCCGGTCTGGTTGACAGCAGCTTCGGTTCCATCGTGTGTAATGATCAACCCGTCACCGGCCCTTGCCCGGATACCAGTATGGTCTTTCAGACATTTGCGCTTTTCCCATGGTTAACCGTGTTTGGCAATGTCTCCTTTGGCCTGCAGGCGTTAGGTTTACCCGCCAGTGAGGTGAACCGAAGAACGGTAGATATGATCGACCTGATCGGTCTTTCAGGTTATGCGGACGCCTATCCAAAAGAGTTATCCGGCGGGATGCGCCAGAGGATTGGTTTTGCACGTGCTCTGGCGGTTGAACCTCAGCTGTTGTTGCTCGATGAACCTTTCTCCGCGCTCGACATTTATACCGGCCATAAGCTGCGTCAGGATCTGCTGGAGCTGTGGGAGAAGCACTATATTAAAACCAAGTCGATGATTCTGGTGACGCATGATATTGAAGAGGCCGTGATGCTGTGCGATCGCGTTCTCTTATTGACGGGTTCACCCGGTACCATCACAGATGAATTTAAAATCGATATTCCGCGCAAGACCCGTACACAGGAAAATACCAAAGTTTGGGTCGATACAATCAGTGATACGTTGAATCACAAGATTGCGCTAACGGCGACGCAGCTTTGAAACCGCTGTTGATCCTCTAGTTTTTTCACCTTCAGACTCATCATACTGATATGACCCCTGTTCCTTAATATCAAGGGACAGAGGGTCATACCACGTTGTGTGCAAAGCGCAATCCCTGGCGATCAGTCACCAATCTTAATAACAATTTTACCAAATGCACCACGGGAGAGGTGTCTGAACGCTTCGATCGCGTCACTGAAGCTGTACACCTGTTCAATGACCGGCCTGATATTATGTTCAGTGAGGAAAGGATTCATGCGATCAAAGGATGAACGCGGTGCAACAGCAATACCGCGTATCGTCGTCTGCCGGAAAATCAAAGGCAAGCAAAAACAGATACCCCACCGGTACCTTGCACCAAAACCGTCTGGCCGGGCTGAAGATGACCGATGTCCATCAGCGAATACCAGGCGGTCAGCGCGGCGATAGGCAATGTTGACACTTCCTCATCAGTCATGTTGTCCGGAGCTCTGACGGCACTGTCTTCGTGAATAATCATATATTCAGCCAGTCCTCCCGGCAGCGGCATACCCATATTCCGGTTTTAGCGCGCGCCGTGTGGGCAGCGTCAGTATGACCACCTGTGCTGCGCCGTCATATCTGGATAAGTACGGTATTCCGCTGACGCCGGATGAGCTTGTGCATCATAAAGCGGTCAATTTTTTCAGTGAACACAGCCGTGAAGTGATGGACTGGAAGTATATGATGAACGGAGAAATTATGTCACGGCGACCGGGGAGTAATATGTTGGTTAACAATTCCGATGTACTTCTTTCCTGCGGGCTGGAAGGGCTGGGTTTAGTGCATGCGTTACGGACAGCGCTGGAACCTCACATTCAGTCTGGCAGACTGACGGAAGTGCTCACCGATTATGCGCCTGTCACAAAACCAGTGTCTGTTCTGTATCCCGATCGCCGCTACCTGCCTTCGAAAGTCCGCGTTTTTATCGACTGGTTCTGCGAGGTCTTCGCAAGAAAGTATCAGGAATAACAGTGACATGGCTATTTTACCTACGCATCATGGGGATATTGATTATCTGGATATCGGTCAGGCCGACACGACGCTGTTCCTCATGCCGGGCTGGTGTCAGCCGAAAACCGTCTTCAATGACTTCGCTAAACTGGCCGCCGAATTCTTCCGTGTCGTCATCATTGACTGGCGTGGCCATGGTAAGTCATCGACCGATGGTCATGATTTTGACGGTGCGGCGTTATTAACCGATGCGTTGACCCTGATTGACCATCTTGGCCTGACCCGCGTTGTGCCTGTTTCCGTCGCGCATGCCAGCTTGATAGCGGTTGATTTGGTAGAAAGTATGGCGGATCGCGTGCCTCAAGTCATATTCCTTGACTGGATCATGAATGAACCTGCGCCGGCGTTCTTCACGTCGATCAAAGAGATGCAACGTGAAGACAGCTGGCAATCTGCGCGGGATGAACTGTTCGATTTTTGGTTAGCGGGCAGCGACTCGGCCATTATTAATGATCATCTAAAAATCGGGATGTCTGAGTCCGGTTACACACTGTGGCGCCTTGCAGGACAGGTGATTGGCGACGCCTATCATCAATACGGCTCACCGCTCCAGCGTCTGGAAAAACTCAAAAACCCCCCCAGGGCTACCCACATCTACTCCCTCGACAGAGATGACGATTACTTAGCCTTACAGCAGCGTTTTGCTCAGGCGCATGATTTCTTTGATGTGAAACGCCTTGAAGATGCGAGAACTCATCTGGCTGTACTTGAAAAACCGGGCGATGTGCTGGCGGCGATAATGAATAAGTAAGGAAAAAATCCCACAACAAGAGAAACCATCAGGGTGGACTGAGTAGTCCACGGTAGAGTCCATTCAGGATGCGGGGCGAATTGTTCTATTCATATATTAATTGTGCTTCTCTGCGCGTGTAGTGATTTATTAGAATGTTAATAGCTAGTCATTCTAATGTTTGTTATCAATAACTGTGTTTTTAAACTTCCTGCTGCCTTCACGAAAAAAATAAGCCGCTGTTTTCAATGAATTAAAAGGTTCAACAAAAGCAATTTTGATGCGTTTTCTAATCAGCCAAAAACTCATAATAAACTTCTGAAAGTTTCATTTTTACAAGATTCGCTAATTGTTTCCTGCTCTGCGAAGGAATAGCTTAGAGCCTCACATTTAAAAGGAATTTATAAAAATGGCAATCCCAGCTTATCTGTGGCTTAAAGACGATGGCGGCGCACTGATCAAAGGTTCTGTAGATGTTAACGATCGTGAGCATTGAATCGCAACGAACAAGTACAACACCATAGCGCGGGGTAATGACAAACTATGGTAGTAAGCAACGAGGATGTCATAGAGTGGTACAGGCAGCGGTTCAACAAGCCTGTTCTGTTCTCTAAGAAACAGATTCCGGTCACGATTGACACCAGCCTGTCAACAGGTCGCTATGTCTGGGCAAGTGAAGCTGGTGCTGAAATCATGGAAGAGTATTTCCAGAAATTTGATGTAGACCCTGCTGGATTCGATTTCTATAAATACTGGCCTGTAGAGACCTTTATCTTATTTGCACTGTGTACGTCTGGCGCTGATGACGATGAACCTCAACCTTTGACCCTGCAAATGCTGGCAGAATCAGCCAAGGCGGGTAAATGGCTCTTTGACTGACTCAAACTGGATATCGGTTATTGATCCTAATTCTAACCCGGCTAAAGGCCGGGTTTTTACATGTACGGACTGCCTGTCGATCACCCGCTACATCATCGATACCGTGAGATCTGATTTAAGTCCGGCAGTTATCGCGTATATCCGTACAAATTAATCCTGCCCGAAAGGTATTCACCCAAGTAGACTTCACTGATTTTTTTGAAACCTTGCTCGGCGATCCTTGCTTCTAACCATTCAGCGTCTTTATTAATTATCTCAAGCAGATCGAAGTTTGCTGATCCATCCACGATGATGGGATAACGAATATTCTCGTCACCGCTTTGGATAATTGTTAACTGACCATTTTGTTCGAGGACCACGCGTTTAAGCTGTTCAACTTCATAAATGCCATTAGATCTTAACTTAAACATCAGGTCATTAGCTGAAACGCCATTTCTCAAACATTCTTTAACATCCACATTGCCGTTATGTACCAGCGTAATGGGTTTACCATCAATAATCCGCTTCACAAACCGGTTATTTTCTTTCAGGAATTTAAGAATGAAGACCAGCAACGTCCAGATAATTAAGACCAACACAAATTGCAGCACTGTAATTGATTCATTGTAGATGACACCACCGATGATCCCGCCCAGAACGTAATTCTGAACCTGGTCCATGGCAGACGTCGGGGCAAGATTGCCTTTGCCCATAAGGTTGATTTGGACAATCAGGCACAGTATCCCCAGCCCCAATTTGATGATAATAGGTGTGTATATAGGCATTTGATTTCTCGTTATTTTATGATGTTAACTTCCGGGTTTGTTAACCAGACGTCCGTTAAGTTATAGGTGTTTTGATCTGAACTTAAGTTAACACGGTAATAGCCGTCGTTAACTTTAACGATCACGCCATCGGATAACTGCACTGAGCTGGAATAAATATCATTTATGCTGACATTCTTTTCTTTTGATAATAACGTGACAAAGTTAACCATTTGCGACGACTGGGAGTGAACATTTTCGCTGTTTGCATAATCTGCATACTGAACACCTGAAACGAACAGCAAAAACAAAAAAGCAATAATTGTCAAATCCCGATATCGGGTCTGCAGGCGATGACGCATATATAAGCTGAAAACGACAATCAAAACAAACAATGTACTGAAAATGATCACATACTTAAGGTAATCATTTATATTTGACTGCGTTTGCAGATAATTTATCCCATAAAAATTCATACTAAAATCGTTCCTTGTTGATTAAGGCTCTCTGCTTTTTATAATTATAGCAACGTATTGTCAATTATCTTGATGGTGATGAGTGTTTTTGTTAAAATAAAAGAGTAAGTGTCAAAGACTTTGAGTATTACACGGACGTTATTTATACATTATTTTCACAAATTCAAGTGATACTACGACATCCTCTTCTCACTGCCCCGCCTGACAGGATTCTAAAAAGGGGCATAACGCATTAACTCTCTTTGCGTAAAATTGAATTACAGAATGCTCTTCTCTTTTTCTCTAATCTGATATCAACATCATTAATAACCGCGTCATTACCCCAACCGAGATGTCTGTAAAATTTCGCAGCACGGCTGTTCTTATCTGTTTCCAGCCAGACTACATCATGGTGTTTAAATAACTCTTGCTCAGCAGCCATGACAAGCTTACGCCCTGCCCCTTTATTTTCATATTCCGGGCGAACAAATGCCGCAAAGAGGCAGCCTTCATCCTGTAAAATCATCGAGAAACCGATAATTTTTTCATTATCAACTGCTACCCAGGCACAAGGGTTTTTCAGGATCATATCTGCCACAACGCTTTCAGTGATCCCCATCAGCCGCATTTCCTCACGACTGAGATGATTTTCTATCACCGACGTTCTCACATCGAAAATACTCCCGACATCAGAAACAAGTGCTGGTCTTATGTTTATACCCATCAGATAAGGTCTCAGGCATGATTTAAAATGTGATGATACCAAATATATCAACCAGATACTCACCCGACAGGTTCGTGGCAGAAACGAAAATGGATTTTTCAGCCGCCCTGCGGACGGCTCTCCGCTCAAACTCATTCGTCAGGAGCAAATCTCAAGTTATCGGCAGTTGCCAGAGTCACAAACGGCCCGGCCAGCGTGACATTGTGATGAGCAATAATTTCATTTGCTGATAAAAATTCGTTATCCATTGTTGTATGCGCATCTGAAATCAACACGGTCCTGAATCCCAGTTCCGAGGCAACCCTGCAGGTTGTGTCGACACAAAATTCTGTTTTCATCCCGGCGATAACCACCCGTTTTACGCCTCGCTGGATGAGCTGAAGCTGCAGGCCGGTATCGCGGAAACAGCTGGGGTGCTTTTTAATAAAAACGATATCCCGCTCAACGTTCACGTCCATTCCAGGTATCAGTTGTGTTAACGGACTTTGTTCAGATAAAGGGGAGTCATCGGGTCCGGTGTGGCGGGCGAAAAAGATGGGCACCTGAGCCTGTCTTGCTTTTGCAATCAGCAGACAAATATTCGACAGAACCGCTCCGGCGGAATGCGGAGATGTCGGGCCACGGAAAAGTCCTTGCTGCATATCGATAACGATAAGTGCATTTTCAGATGAAATCATGATGTTTCTCCATTCAGAATATTATGAACGGAGAGATTTTCTTCCCCGTCCGGATTGGCGGGGAGTGAGGATCTGTTTTGTCAGGAGTCAGTCACAGATACGCCCACACCACCGCAGGTTACGGTAGTGGTGGTGACTGTGGTTGTTGGCTGAACTGACTTAATCATTTTCTGACCTTAACTTATTTGTTGAAAATCAGGCACTGGAAACAGCAGAAATCATAAATACTGCTCATTGCTTATAACACTGAGCAAATACCGGATTCAATACATTTAACCTGAGTGAAGAACAACCCTTGTTGCCACGAAAAAGCGCCTATACCGGCTTTTGCTCAAAGCTGGCGGTAAGATATCTCATCTCAACAGATGGACGGCCGAGGCATGCTTTAGTGCAAGTGGCAGAGCAAAACAGAAAAAAAGCTGGGATTTTGGATTTACGACTGTATATTTAAACAGTTATTTATACAACGAATAGGCCATTTGAAATGAATAGCACTGTTGAAGAGATAAGTTTTGAGATTTGTGAAAATGCTGATGCGGAACAATTATTACCCATTGAAGAAGGGCTTAATGATTTCAACGATTTAATGACGGGGATCAGTGATCGTAAGCCATTATCGGTATTAATAAAATCAACGAAAACGGGTGAAGTTCTTGGAGGAATGCAAGGACGTTCCTCACTGGGCCTCCTTTTTATAGATCTTTTCTATCTACCACCAGAGCTGCGGAGAATGAGGCTTGGCACAGATATCCTAAATCGCTTCGAGGACGAAGGGCGAAGAAGGGGCTGCACTGCAGCATTTTTGTATACGATAAGCTTTCAGGCTCCTGATTTTTACAAAAAACACGGTTGGGAAGAGTTTGGCCGTATTGACTGCGCGCCGGAAGGAACAAGCCGGATATTTATGAAGAAATCCTTATAAAATCCAATTTTATCTTTCAGCCGGGACGTCCGCTTTTCGCACTTCGAAATATGCAGCTCCTGAAATATCCTGTGAGGAGCTGATTTTGTAATTTCAGCAAAGGGTTGTTAAAATTTATGTTAATTAACGATCCACAGCAGCGATGCTGCGTCCTTTACCTGACCCAAAGTTGACCAGAAATGAAAACGAATATCCCCTCCTGGCTGCAGCAAACTGCGATCCTGCTCTTATGGGGGCTGGTTTATTATTTATCAGGATTGATGTCTCTCAAATTTGACGACACAAATTCTGCGATTGCTATAGTGTGGTTTCCTCCTGGCGTTGCGGTAGCGGCCTTTTTATCTGCTCGCTGGCGCCATTACCCCGCGCTTATCCTCATCTTTGTTCTGGCGAGCGTACTACAGGACCGGGCGTGGCAGAATCTCACCACTTTTCTTATCTCAGTGGGTTATTCACTTCTCGAAATGCCCGCCAACGTTCTCATTGCCTGGATCGTCCGGCGCTTCGCGCGGCCAAATGATGATCTGCACGTCATTATTTTGTGGATATGCTCCACTTTTGTCATCAGCATGTTGGATGCGCTAATCGTGGCGGGAGGTTACGCGTTTCTCAGCGGACAGCCGATAATGACAACTATCTGGAATGGTTTCGTTGCTGACGTCACTGGGATTTTCTTTGCCACAACTGTGGTGATGGGTTTCGTGAACAAGCGTGGGCATCAGGCGTTCCTCCCCTGGACGAAGCGGCTGGGAGGCCTGGCCTTGTTGCTCTCGATCTGTGCTTTGACAGTATTTATTTTCAGCTATAGTGACACATGGCTTAAAACCGAAGCTCCCGCGCTATATTTCGCCCTTTCCTGCTTGCCTATTGTCCTGAGTTTGATGCTCGCCCTGGTATGGGGCAACCGTGGAGGATCCATCGGCCTGCTGGTATTAGGGCTGATTGTCATCCATTTTACCGACATGCATCAGGGCCCGTTCTTTCTTCACAACCTTAGCCTCGTCGAGTCACTGCTACTGGCGCTAAGTTATCTTTCTGCGACAGCCTTGCTCATCGTATTTGTACGCGTATTAAGACGTTCGACAACTCGTTTCAATCCAGATACCGGCAGGCTTTCAGGTAACGGCGTACTTTACAGACTTGAGCCTGAAACTGGCAAGTTTACCTGGGAAAATGATCTCTCTTCACTGCTGGATTCTGCTTCTCTGACAGAGTTCGATACTGTTGAGAAAGTGCTAAGTCATGTACATCCTTCAGACAGAGAAAAACTCAATCAACACTGGTTCAATTCGATGTCAAGCCAGCACGATACTGTCATTTTTCGTATTAAGTCGAATAATGATGAGTGGCTAACGCTGGTAGACAGCGGCGGTATCACCATGGCAAATGCTGACTCGTTAATTATTGTCGGGAACTGGCAGTCCAGCCATTACGATTTGGCTATCTAAACTCAGACGTCATGATTTAATTAAGAGAGACCGACTTGTGATACAGATTGCATTATTATTGTTCGGCGTGGATTTTATGCGTTACTGGGGCAAATATCTGATCCTGTTTGGGATCCTGTGGAGCCTGTTCGGACTGGCCATCTTCCTCGACGGTCTGGACGGAGTGACGTACTTCCCTCTGCGATTTTTTGGCTTGCTGTTGCTCACGGAAAGTTTAGTGACGCTGAGCATAGCGTCGGGAGGCATCGGTGCGCAAAAAGCACTCCTCTACTTTAAGGGAGGCATATTTTGTTTCGTCTCGCTTCTAATCTTATCAAACCAGTCTTATAGCAATTTGCTTCTGGCGATCGTATTCGGATTTGCCTATTTCGTGATTGGTCTGTTTGTGGTTTTCTCGGCGTGGATTGTGCGTTTCCCTAACTGGAAGAGTTCTTTTTTGAACGGCCTGGCACAAATCTTTTTTGCCATTTTCATATTCAGTCCCTACCCAACACATTACAAGGCTACGGTCTCTTTCTTCCTGGGAACACTGATGGTTTTCAGCGGTATTCATACCGTACGCCTTGCTCTTCGGGTTATGCGACTGCAGGAAGGGACTTCTGTATTCGAACTTTTAGCGCCTGAAGGTATAGGTGCTGAGTTGAAAAAAAGTGGCACGCAAAAGTCAGAAGTTGCTACGCAAGTTATTACTGATTTTCGCGAACCCCTCACCGTTCATATATGGACGCCCGAAGGAACAGCCAGCGCATCGACTATTCCACGCCCGGTGATCAACCGTTACATTGCCGCAGTTGACTCGGAAGGTGTGATATCAACCGGCCATGCTGCGCTGGAGGTCCCTGACAGTATTTACATCAGCCTGTACCCAGCGGAAGATATCGACCGGTCGCCCTCGGAGTTCCTGAATACACTTAAAGCAACACGCGATAATGATGTTTTAGGTAAGTTTCAGCCTGACTATGCCACCGAGGCGGCAGAATGGTGCCATTCAGATCGTAAAATTTGTTTCACCAGATACAACGGAAAAGCCTTACACCGTTTTTGGAGTGACTACAAATTAACAAAAACCTATAACCTGACCTACCGCAACTGTTCAAGCAGTGTTGCCTACGCGCTGGAAAACGCCCTGGATGGTGTGCTCTCCGGACGTACTGAAAGCTGGTTATCCATAATCAGAACGCTCACTATGCCTGAGCTTTGGGTTGCCGCTCAGTTACGCAAACGCGCTATCTCAATGGCCTGGACGCCAGGTCTGGTGATGGATTACTCCAGGGCGCTGCGCAGCATCATCCATCCTGTACCAAAGCCCTGGTATCAACGCGTTCGCTTCAAACGGCATGACAACAGAGAGGCCGATGAATAGCGCACGACGGGATATCTTGGAAGTCAGTCAGTGGGAAACAGATTTAGAGAACAGCTGGATAATCAAAATTCCCACAGCAATAAAAACCATGCCCATGATGGCAGGAAGATCGAGTTTCTGCTTATAAAACAGAAATGACATTATAGAAACCAAGAAGATCCCCATCCCCGCCCAAATCGCGTAAGCGATACCAATATTCATGGTCTTGACCACCTGGGAAAGACCATAAAACGAAATAGCATATCCCACCACCACAACCATGCTTGGGATTATTCGGGTGAAGCCATCTGAAGCTTTCATCATGGTTGTGGCCAGCGTTTCAGCGCAGATAGAAATGGCGAGAATAATGTAAGTGTTGAGCATCTTCTTTCCTCTTGTACAAAATATCTGGAAGAGTATATAACCCGACTCAATCTAAAGTTTAAACAACCGGGAAATCATCCGCTATTAAACACGTCGCGGCGGCAACCGAAGCTCAGGGCTTATATCCACGCCACGTCTGGACATGAATTTTTTTTCTGATGCTTTGGTTGACGGGCGACGACTGTGCCTGTAGACGAAGATCGACGTTTACACCCGCAAATGCCTGGGGATAGGCGGGGGGCAGAATCGGCGCTCGTCAGAGGTGGCTGGGATGCTGAACAGTATAGCGCTCAGGCTCCCTTTACCGCAGTTGCTGAAGACAGATATTGATTCTGACAATGCAGTCAGAATGAAGCCGGGTATTCCTGATTATGGCTGGTTCACCTACGGGGGCGGGTCAAGACCCTGCATGACTCACTGAGCGTTGTATCAAATCCTGAGTGCAGGTCATTTTAAATAAACCTGGTTAAAATTGTTCCATTTTTTTTCCACATAATTAATAAAATCTAAAAACAGAGGGGAATAATAGGGTCTGTGCATCCAGACAAGATAGACGGGTATTTTATCCAGTTTCCAGTCAGGAATGATCTGCACAAGTTTTCCGTCGCGGATATGTGTTAATGCTAGCCATTTAGGTGTGCCCAGAAGCAGCCCTTTTCCTTCAAGGAGTAAGTTGAAAAGAGCCAGAAAATCGTTAGATTTAATAGCAGGCTTGTGATTTTTGTCTAAGGAAACTGTTTCATCCCCTTTTGAAAAAATCATATTATCTTTTAGATTACAATTATCCACCATCAACAGGGTATGCCCTTCGAAATTGTCGGGCCTGTCAAAACTATTAAATTTTTTAATGTATTCAGGAGAGGCGCAGCTAATAAGCTCCACAGAGCTTAGTTCTCTATGCACCAATTCTGGTCTTTGAATATTTCCGTATTGAAGTGCTACATGATCGAAGTTTTTCACATCATGATTGAATTCAAAAAGCTCCTGTGATTTTATCTCCACCCTGGCCATAGGGTTTTTGATTATATATTCACTTGTCCAATGATTAGCAAGCAACTGACATACCACAGAGGGTACGGAGAATTGTATGTCCCCCTGAATTAAGAGTTCAGGATTCTGTAATTCTGACAGCAGGGACTGAAAGGATTCAGTAATATTCTTCGCTTTACTATACGCAATATGACCCGCAGAAGTGATTTCAAAATTACGAGCATCCCTCTTAATCAGCATCGTTTGGACATAATCCTCTAACCTGGATATAGCCTTGCTCACGGTGCTGACACTAACACCGAGCTCACGAGCAGCAAGAGAAAGGTTCGCCTTCTCAATTGTTTTTATAAAAATCACCCAATCACGAAGCTCGCGAGTGTTATTATATTTCAAGTTTCACCTGCAAAAAAAAATAAAAACAAAATTTACTATAGCATGAAATTTTAAATAAGGGATAAACATGATGCTCTGATAACTATATAGCAGAATTTTCTATTATGTTATTTTATTATGTAGCTAACTACATAATTCCAATTTTTCCAAATTGGAAAAGTTAATTTTCCCACTTGTTCATTCACTTGTTTGAAATGTAAATGTATTATAAACGAATTGATTTTTTAGGCTTAACATTTGAATAGAATGAGAACTAATCATGAAAAAAAAGCATTTAATACCTTTAGGTTTACTCATTGTTTTTTCTCTTTCTCAGGGTTTAAGTTATTTCAAAGTTTGCATCCCTCATGCTATTAAAAGAACTGCAAGAGCAGTAGCCAACGGGTACTTCATTAAAATATTTGTGCTGATAGCGTTAAATTGAAATTTAATTTATTTTAAAAGATTGAAATTATGAATAAAATGTTTAAGAAAATATTTGGCTGGGAATGTTCTTCATTCGACATATATCAACAGAGTTATTACAAGTTTGGAGGAAGTGTAAATACACACCCTAAAATCTTGCAGTATCTGTTAGATAAGAAAATATGCGAAATAGATTTTTATCATTATAAAAAGAAAGATATCATCCAAGGTTGTTTTTTTGAAATCAGTAATAAGATTGGCGTTAATCTGTGGAGAACATATCCCATAACGAGTGATGAAATCATATTACCTGTAAACATAGATAAGAAAGTATTCCTCCCGGGACGTTCAAATAAGATATCCTCTGCCCATTCCAACCATTTTTACAATACAATTTTCACTAAGTTCAGACCAAAGAAGAAATTTATATGTCTGGCCAAGGATGATTTTTCAAAAAAGAGCCATAAAAACAGAAGGAATGAATTCAATAAATTCCTTAAAGAGGGAGGCGTCGTTAAAAATGTAAACGAACTACAACCAGAACAACTTGCCAATATATATGTACTTCTTTTCAAAAAAAGATTCCAGGACAATGTGAAATGCTACAGCAAAGAAATTTTGATAGATTTTTTCACATATTTTAAAGATATGATTTTTGGTTATGTTCTTTTTATCAATGGTTCGTTACCCTGCGCATATGATTTTATACTTAAGGCTGAGTCTGATAAATGGATATATTTTGATGTGCCTAATGGAGGTGTAGATCCTGATTACTCACATCTGAGTGTCGGAAGTATACTCATGTGGTTGAATATAAATGAAGCTGACAAGTTATGTAATGATAAAAACAAAAAGAGGCTATTTTCAATTGGATTATATGATCCAAAATGGGATTATAAAACGCGTTGGTGCAATAAGGTGCCTGTTGGTAAAACAATCTTCATGTAAACAGGACCTCAGTTGCAGCCGGTTTGAATTTTATACTGCAACTGCAAACAGACCCGTTTTAGTTCCACGCACTTTTTGAGATCACGGCCAGGTAGATCCCTTCCCAATATCGGTGCCAGGATAAATCAGAGGTCCGGGCGAGATATACCTGCTGATGAAAGCCTTGCTCAGATTTGAGTCAAATCAATAAACGCGCAGGTATTGTTGCGGATGTGGGATCGGAACTGTAATTTCCCATTGAGCGGGATTTGACGAGATATTTATTATTTTACTAACATCCTGTTATTCAGTGCATTTTCGGGTCAGCGATTGTCGGGTTTTGTAGGATAATGATGCACGGTTTACGGGATACAACGCTTTATTAACAGGATAATGGGATGCTTGAACTGTTTGACGTGAGCTATGAAGAGCTCAGAATGACCAGAGTAGATGAACTTTACCGGCTAAGAAAAACAACCTTCAGTGACCGCCTGGGATGGGAAGTTGTTTGCAACCAAGATATGGAGTTCGATGAGTTCGACAATGACTCAACACGCTATATTCTCGGACTGTGTAAGGGGAAACTCGTTTGCAGCGTGCGCTTTACCGCTCTCGACCAGCCAAACATGATAACCCATACGTTTCGTGCGTGTTTTGATTCGGTTCCACTTCCTTCTGAGGGAGTTGAGTCGAGCCGTTTCTTTGTCGACAAATTGCGAGCCCGGGAACTTCTCGGCGAACGATACCCTGTTAGTCAGGCACTTTTTCTTGCCATGATAAACTGGGCTCAGGATAACGGACATGCTGGTATTTATACCATCGTAAGTCGCGCTATGTTGACGATATTGAAACGCTCGGGCTGGCAAATACAGACACTTAAAGAGGCATTTCTTAGTGAGCGGGAACGCATCTATCTGATCTATCTTCCTGCCGGGAAGGACGATCAGATGAACATGGCCACAGGACTCAACAGCCAAACAGAATCTTTGATTACCTGGCCGCTGACGCTGCCGGTATAATCAGTTCCAGTTCAACGCCCAGCCTGATTGCCTGGCGGGCGTTACTGACACCCAGCTTAGCAACGACATTTCCCATATGAAACTTTATCGTACTGACTGAAACGCCGATAATCGTCGCAATCTCTGCATAGGTTTTCCCCATACTGGCCCAGTAAAGCACCTCATTTTCACGGAGAGTGAAAATGTTATTTTCCTTTCTCGCCGTAATTTGACGTCCGCGGGCTGATATACCGCCAACAAGCCGATACATCTGTTCATTTATATCGATGAGAAGCATCTGCAAGTTGCCACGTTCAGAAGTCAGTCGCTCTTCCAACTCTTGCTGGCTATTGTCGGCAATGATAAAAGACAGCAATGCCAGATTTCCCATCTGATCATGCAGCACAAATGTATAGCCATTCAGAATGTTGTACTGCCTGGAAAGGGAAAAGATTTTTGTAAATTTCAGTTCAGACATCAGCGTGATGTTTTCATCCCACGCAAAGGGAGAGGTTCTTTTGAATGCGGTGAGTATTACCGGGTCGGTAAGCTGAAAATTGTTGGCCCGATAAAGATTGACCCACTCATCAGGATAACTGGAGATGATAAGGACTTCTGCAGGATTTTTTTTCCTCACAACGGTATAGGCATAGTCGGGACTGCCTAGTGGACACAGCTTACGGTCGATATAATCTTTCAATGTTTCAGTGATCGTGTGATTTTGTTCAAAAGCACTAAACATACTGACTCCCTGAGGGCTGCTTATCCCTTAATGCCGACATCTATACTTAAGTACAGGTTTTTTCAGGACTTAAGTACAACTTACGCCCCATTATAATGAATGATACCTTCTTTAACGAAAAAGAAACCTCACACACTGCTCCGAACAATGTGTGAGGAGGCCAATGGACGGCCAACACCAGGGAAACACTCGTACTAAAAACCATAATAAATTAAATTTTAAGAATATAAAATTTTTTTGATAAAAGCGCCCATTGGGTGCTTTTTTTTTGCCCGATTAAGTCGGCTAAAAGACCGGCCGAACCGGCCATTATGCGGGCAGGTGATGTAAAACCTTTTTTGCCTGCCCGACATTCATTCAGAAACCTTTTCACCGTCAGGTCGGATCCTGAACCAGATCGCATACATTACAGGCAGAAAGACGAGAGTAATAATGGTGCCGCCGAAAGTCCCGCCAATCAGCGTATATGCCAGCGTTCCCCAGAACACCGAGTGTGTCAGGGGGATAAAGGCCAGAATCGCTGCCATTGCCGTCAGTAAGACGGGTCGTGCGCGTTGAACGGTAGCTTCCACGATGGCATGGAAAGGGCTAAGGCCTTCCTGCTCATTGTGGTGAATTTGGCCTATCAGGATCAGCGTGTTACGCATCAGAATGCCGGACAGTGCGATGAGTCCTACCAGTGCGTTGATGCCAAAAGGTTGCTGGAAGAGAAGCAGCGTAGGCACCACCCCGACCAGCCCCAGCGGCGCCGTCATAAACACCATAATCATTGCCGACATCGACCGCACCTGCACGATGATAATGAGCAGCGTAAGGGCAATCATTATCGGGAATAGCGGCAGCATTGCCTGGGTGGCCTTGCCCGACTCCTCGATGGCACCCGCCTGCTCAATGTGATATCCCGGCGGCAGGGAGGCGATGACCGGCTGAAGCTCGCGTGTGATCGACGCCGACACATCCGGGGGCTGCAAGCCGTCGGCGATATCACCACGCACCGTAATCGTCGGCATTCTGTCGCGACGACGCAGCAGCGGATCCTCCATACGAACTTCGGTTTCACCCAGTTGCGAAAGAGGAATACGCTGCCCCCCGGCGCCAGCAAGCGTCAGTGCGCCAAGCTGAGCCGGATCGAGACGCACCTCTCCCGCCGCCCTGCCCGTGACTTCCACAGAACGAATATCTTCCCGGACCGCAGTGACCGGTGCACCACTGAGCAGAAATTGCAACTGCCGGGCTGCGTCGGCGGGTGTCAGCCCCATAGCCTGCAGCCGGTCCTGATTTAACGCGAAATGTATCACCGGTACCCGTGAACCCCAGTCGGTATTAACCGTACGCATCATCGGGCTGGCCTGCATCAGCGCTTTCACTTTGGTGGCAAGCTGGCGAAGGACGTCAGGATCAGGTCCCGTTACCCGATAAGCAACCGGGTATGGGGAATACGGGCCAAACACCAGCTGGGTAACACGCACCTGTGCCTCAGGCGCGAGCCCGTCAGCCACGATGTCACGCAGGCGTAGTTTAAGCGCATCGCGTTCATGCTCACTTCTGGTGAGGACCACGATTTTCGCGAAAGATGGATCAGGCATCTCTGGCGCCATAGCCAGATAGAAGCGCGGCGCGCCCTGGCCGATATACGCGGTTACCGTCTGCGTCTCTTTTTGCTCACGCAGCCAGCGTTCAATCCGGGCAGACATCATACTGGTCTGTTCAATTGAGGTGCCGTAAGGCATCTGGACTTCAACCAAAACTTCCGGTCGATCGGAGGTGGGGAAAAATTGTTTCTTCACCAGCCCCATACCCAGTATGGCGATGATAAAGCAGCCAATCACCGCGCCAGCGACCCACCACTTACGCCTGATGACCAAAGTGAGCCATTGTCTGAAGCGATTATAATGACGGGTGTTGTAAATCGCCGCATGACCGCCTTCTATTGGCTTAATATCAGGCAGCATTTTCACACCGAGATAAGGGGTAAAGACCACTGCAACGACCCAGGAGGTGATCAGCGCAATCCCCACAATCCAGAACATGTTGCTGGTGTATTCGCCTGCGGTCGACTGCGCAAATCCGTTGGGCATAAATCCGACAGCGGTGACCAGCGTACCCGCGAGCATGGGGGCAGCCGTATGGCTCCAGGCATAGGCCGAGGCCTTGATACGGTCGTAGCCCTCCTCCATTTTGACCACCATCATCTCCAGCGCAATGATGGCGTCATCAACCAGCAGTCCCAGCGCGAGGATGAGCGAGCCAAGCGTAATGCGATCGAAATTTTTACCGGTGGCGGCCATCACGACGAAAACCACGGCGAGGGTTAGCGGCACGGCGGCGGCGACTACAATGCCAACCCGCCAGCCCATGCTGACGAAACACACGACCAGCACCACCAGCAGCGCCACAAAGAACTTGATCATGAACTCATCGACAGCAGCACTGATATTGACGGCCTGATCGGAAACGTTAGTCAGCGTCATGCCCAGCGGCATCCCTTCATTAATCGTACTGACTTCTTGTTTTAGTGCTTTACCCAGTTCGAGGCCGTTCCAGCCCTCACGCATCACCACGCTCAGCATCAGCGCGGGCTCCCCATCATTACGAATAAGAAAATCCGGGGGATCGATATAACCGCGTTCTACCTTGGCGATATCCGCCAGCCGTAAAGTATGATTACCGGCAACAACGGGGGTGTTACGAATTTTCTCCAGCGTATCCAGCGCGCCGTCAAGACGGATAAAGATTTCAGGTCCGCGCGTCTGTATCGAACCTGCGGGCGACAGAACGTTCTGTGCATTAAGCGCAGTAAAAATTTGTTCCGGTGAAATACCGAGTGTGGCCAGCCGGTCATGGGAGAAAGAGACATAAATACGCTCGGCCTGCTCACCAGTAATGGTGACTTTTTTCACGCCGGGCACATGGAGAAGCTGCTGACGAAGCTTCTCGGCGTCACGCGTCAGAAAGCGCTGCGGCTCCCCTTTTGCCTTAAGGGCATACAGCGCGAACACCACATCGGAAAATTCATCGTTAACCATCGGTCCGATCGCCCCCGCGGGCAGATTACGCGCCTCATCACTGAGCTTTTTACGCGCCTGATAAAACTGCTCCTGCACTTCTGACGGCGGAGTACTGTCCTTCAGGGAAACCATGGTGTAAGCCATTCCCGGACGGGTATAAGTCTCTGTACGGTCGTACCATTTCAGTTCCTGCAGGCGCTTTTCGAGAGGTTCCGCCACGAGGTCCTGCATCTCCTGTGAGGTAGCACCGGGCCACGCGGTGATCACCGTCAGCTGTTTGACAGTAAACGGGGGATCCTCAGCCCTGCCCAGTCCGAGAAAAGCCATTACCCCGGCCACGGCTATCAGGATTATCAGGAACAACGTGATTGCCCGTTCGCGCACGGCCAGCGCCGACAAATTAAAGCGATGGCGACTCATGGTGCGATCCCCTCCGGGCCAGCCATCGCCGTTCGCACGGTTTCGCCTTCATGAAGCAGATGCGCCCCCAGGGCTGCCACCTGCTCTCCGGCGGTAAATGCCCCTGAAACCCGCGCGCTGTCGTCGCTGATGCCGAGTATCGTTACCGCATGCCATTTCACTTTGGCGGGTTTGCCTTCCACCACCCATACGCCAGAACCCCGTCCGGCATCCCATATGGCACTGAGCGGCACCGACCACGAGGGTGAGGTCGCCGAAGATTCCGGGATATGCAGGGTCACGGTCGAGCCTAAGGGGGCACGGGCTGCCGCGCCGCTCAGCACATAGCGCGCCTCAAAGGTACGTGTCGCGTTATCCGCAGAATCCGACAGTTCCCGCAATCTGGCTTCACTGACACTTTGACTACCGTACATGACGGCAGACGCGACCGATCCGACTTGCGGACGCAGCGTCTCAGGGAGACTCACCATCGCCTCGCGCTGTCCGGCACGCGCAAGACGCACTACCGTTTGCCCCGCGCTGACGACCTGTCCGGGATCTGCGAGTGTATCCACAACCACGCCATCAGCATCTGCGCTAAGCACGACGTACTGAGACGCGTTAAGGGCTACGCGCGCCTGCGCCTGAGCGGCACTCAGCTCGGCGCGTGCCGAGTCTGCTGCAGCACGTACCTGACTGTAAGCCGAAGCGGAAATCGCACCGCCACCCACCAGACTACGATAGCGTTTTTCATCCTCGCCGGTCTGACGGGCGCGAGCCTGCGCGGCAGTCACTGCATCCTGAGCAGCACGTGCCTGTAACGCCAGGTCTGCGGGATCCAGCCGAAGCAGCGGCTGGCCTCGCGTGATGCTTTGCCCTTTATCCACCATCCGCTCCAGCACTTTACCTGATACGCGAAAACCGAGATCTCCCTGAAAACGCGCGGCCACAATGCCGTTAAAAACGCGTGATTGTTCCTGAGCAGGTTTGACCTCCGCCGTCCTGATAAGCGGTGACCGGGTACGCGGATCGTCCGCTGCACTTGAAGGATCACCGCAAGCGGTCAGCAGGAGCGGAAGCAGACAGGTGGCGGACAAAAAGAGAGTGTGCCGGAGCATGGGTTGCCTTACTTAAAAAAAGTATGAGCCGCCATTCTCTGACTAGTGACCAATTATGTCAATGGTCACAACTTAAGGTTTCAGGCTCCTGAGCACCACTGCTGTCAGCAGTGCGGCATCAGCTTCTGCGGTATCAAGATAGATTTGCAACTGAATCGGATCGGCGAGGGGTCTTAGCACCAGATAAACAGCGGCAGCCGTTTCATCGAGCGGTGTTATCTGCTCAAACTCACCGGCACTCCGTCCTTCCTGCAAAATATCGACCACGGTTTTGCGCAATCCGGCCTCATAATCAATCGCCGCAGCCCAGCGGTCACGGGATGAGACGGCGGCGATGTCATACAGACGCCTTTCGCGGAAAAACAGCTCAGTGCCGCCCAGCGCAATCACCTGAAAAAGGGTGCGAATTTTCTCTGTGGCGGAGGATGAATCCGCCAGCGCGGCCTCCAGACGGCGGGCAATCTCCGTAAGGCAATTAGTGCAGATCACTTCTCCGATTTCCTGTTTGGAACCGAAAAATTTGTAGATATATGCCTTTGAAAATCCGATGGATCGGGCGAGATCGGAAACAGTCGTTTTTTCAAAGCCATAATGGCTGAAGTACTCCATTGCGGCATCCAAAATCTGATCACGTATAGTGTGATCAGACGGTCCTCGCGTTGTGGTGGACATTTTTTTATCGGTCATTTTCAGCCTGGAAGTTGGTTAATTACACAGATAGCTTGTGACCCTATTATATTTTGGTCACAAGTAAAAATCGTTAAAGTGTTTTTTATTTTCTTTATCGCTGAGAAGTGGTGATGAGGTGACAGGGAAATAAAACAGAAATACGTCGGGGATATTTCTCAAAATCAGGGGCGCATTCACTATCATTGGGGCGCACCGCGCCCCGGTTTAACAGTCAATACGCGCCAGACAAGCCTCGCTATGAAGATTACTTACCCTCAAAAAAGTCTGAAGGAAGTTGTCCCGGCGGCATATTGATCACCTGGTCATTATCCGGACCTTCATTTTTCATGTAGGTCACTTTGGCAAACTTTATCTGCTCCGCTACCCGTACTGAAGCGGGTGTGAAGCTTGATTTTTTATCGCGTTGCTTAACGTCTGACGACTTTAGGGTTTGGCTGTAATTTAGCTGTTCACTGTCGCCTCAGGCCTGATGCGTACGGATGGCCTGAATAAGATGATGCCGGTGTCCGCTCCTCGCTTATAGCAAGTCCGATGACGGCTCTAGGTTTGTTTTCGTGTCAAAACGCACAGGGCTGACAGCATGGTATATTACCTGCTGCCACCGATACGTCGCATTGCCGACGTTGAATTGATTCTGCTGTGAGGATCCTGATATGACCACTTTTTATCAACTTTCGGCCACCAGTCTCGATGGTCAGCCTGTCTCTATGGCTGACTACGCTGGCAAGCTGGTTCTGGTGGTTAATACCGCCAGCCATTGTGGTTTCACACCACAGTACGCAGGCCTTGAAACTCTCTACAAGAAATACGCGACCCGGGGTTTTGTCGTGCTGGGTTTCCCCTGTAACCAGTTCGGTAAACAGGAACCCGGCGGCGCCGATGAAATCGCGCAAACTTGCCACATCAACTACGGTGTGAGCTTTCCGATGTTCGGGAAAGTGGAGGTTAACGGCGAAGCAGCGCACCCGGTATTCCGTTACCTTAAGGATGAATTGCCCGGCGCTCTGGGCGGGAGGATCAAATGGAACTTCACTAAGTTTCTGATCGGACGCGACGGAAAACCGCTTAAGCGTTTTGCACCGATCACGACCCCGGAGAAAATGGAAGCGACAATCCTTGCTGCACTTTAAGCAATTTTTGGTTTCGGACTTCTCTTCACAAAATCTAATCGGGGGCAATTCACTCCTGTGTACAACTTCCACCTAGTCTTGAAGCCCTGTTGTTCTTCATGATTTTGCCTTCAATAAAATCAGAATATCATTGCGCCGAAGCTTTATTGGCTACAAAACGCCAGCGGATATAATCATAAGTCCAGTTAAAGACTAACGTATAAGGAAGGAAGACAAATATTAGCCCTATTTCGACCATGAAAGCCTTAGCTAATGACAAATCGAGTAAAAACATGGCGACTGGCGTCAGAGAAAGTACCAGTACAATTTCAAAAATCACGGCATGCAGAATTCTTACTGTAAAATTCCGTTCGAATACAAAACGCCTTTGAATTGCGTCAAAAATCTTATTGAAGATATAGTTCCAGATTGTTGCGGTAATCGCGGAGATAACAGAAAGTTTACCAGACTGTAATAAGGACACTTTCAGTACAGTAGAAATAAAAATGGCGATAACGACATTCCCAAGCAATTCGAAAAGCACCGCATGGAAAATCCTCTCGGCTGTGCTTTTATTCAACTCCACTTTCATCTTACCTGACTCCCGTTTACCGCAAATGACCTGACGTTAAACGTTGTAACCTAAACCAATACAAAACACAGCCTTAATCTATGCGATCATTAGTCCATTATCGCTGAACCAGATTTGACGCCCCTTATTGTTACTTAATTGTTATTGTTGTGTCACGACAGAGACGCTAGGTTTTCCTGTTTCGATTTCGGTCGAATTCATTTTTTTACGCGTATGAATTTCCTCAATAATTTTGGCGAAGCGTTCTTCATTAAGTTTATAAAACACGCCCATAATCACAGCCGCCATCACAGCCAGTACGCAGGGCCAGATAAAAATAAGCTGCCGTAAGCCGAGTAATGTCGCACTACTTTGCACCACGTTAGGAATATAACCAATTTGCGTCAGCATAATTCCTGGCAGAAAACCCGCCAGCGCCGCAGAGATTTTGCGCGAAAAGGTGTAACCGGTATACACCGAGCCTTCCGCGCGGATGCCGGTTTTCCATTCGCCGTAATCCACAGTATCCGGCACCAGCGCCCAGTTCAGGCTGTTGACAAAGGCGGTGCCAAAGAACGCCATGCAGGAAAACAGCACAAAACTTAACGAGCTGTTTCCCCAGAGAAAATTGAAAATATCGCCAGCCGCCCACAACAGTAATCCGCCCAGATATACCTGCTTTTTGCCAAAACGTTTCACGCAACCGGGCACCAGAAAGACGCCGAGCAGAATACAGCCCATGCTGAAAAATCCCATCCACGACAGCAGATGAATATCATTGAGGACGTACTGCGTGTAATACACCTGGATCGCCAGTTTGATATTAAACGCCGCCAGCGTACACAGGTTGGCGAGACACAGTACCAGCAACGGCGGATTGCGAAATATGGCGCGAAACGATCGCAGAATGCCGGATTTATGCCCCGCTGGCGTGAGTTCAACGTAACGTTCCCGGACGCCGCGATAACACCAGCCCATGCACAGAATGCCGCAGGTGGCGAAAATCAGCGCAGCGTAGAAATATCCCACCGCGGGAGAGTGACCCAATAACGCCTGCACCGGCATAAACCCGACGGTACACAGCAGTAACCCGAGCGTGGCACCGCCCTGACGCCAGGCCGCAAGTTGTGCCCTTTCATGCGGATTTTTGGTGATGGCGGGCACCATCGCACCGTACGAACAGTTCATCAGGCTGTAGAACAGGCCGAACAGCATAAACAGTACAGTGGCGAGCGCCGTTTTCACCGGCAGGCCAAAATCATTCGCCATAAACTGTGCGGTCGCCACCAGTCCCACCGGCACCGAGGCATACAGAATAAACGGCCTGAATTTGCCCCGCGCGCCGATATGGCGGCGGGAATCGAGCAATACGCCGGTCAGCATGTCGGTAAAGGCGGTGAAAAACTTCGCCACCAGAAAGATGATGCCGCCATAAAACGCCGGCATGCCCAGTTCATCGGTATAAAACTTCAGCAGATAAAGTGTCCCGATGCACAACATCAGGTTCGAGCCAAAATCGCCCATTCCATAGGCGCACTTCTCACGCAGGGTCAGCGGATCAGGGTGATGTAAATCCTTCATAGTCGATCCTCACAGCGCCCCGCAGGGCGCTGACACAGTGAATGCCTTATGCCGTCTGCCTGCGCTGCTCGATTTCCGCCACGATGCGCACGTACATTTTCTCGTTGAGGTTATAAAAACAGCCCATCGCCACGATAGTGATCGCTGCCAGCGCGCAGGGATAAATGAAGATCAGCTGACGCAACCCTTCCTGCGTAGCCGCCGACTGCACCACGTTAGGCACATAGCCGATTTGCGTCAGCATCAGGCCGGGGAAAAACCCCGCCAGCGCCTGCGAGACTTTACGAAAGAAGGTGAAACCGGTGTAGACGGTACCTTCGGAACGCACGCCGGTGCGCCATTCACCGTATTCCACCGTATCGGACACCAGCGCCCAGTTCAGGCTGTTGACGAAGGCCGAACCGAAGAACGCCAGACAAGAGTACGCGACAAAGCTGACCGATCCGCTGCCGTAGAAGTAGTTGAGAATGTCGCCGACAATCCACAGCGCCAGACCGCCGATATACACTTTTTTCTTGCCGAAGCGGCGCACAGCGGCGGGCATCAGGAACACGCCGATGAAAATGCAGCCCATGCTGAAAAAGCCCATGTACGAAAGCAAAATGGGATCGTTAAGTACGTACTGGGTGTAATACACCTGGATCGCCAGTTTGACGTTGAACGCGCCGAGCGTGCAGAGGTTCGCGATGCACAGGATGAACAGCGGACGGTTACCGGCGATCGCACGAAACGACTGCAACAATCCCGGCTTTTGCGCAGGATCCTGCGGCTGCGCTTCGACATAACGCTCTTTCACACCGGCATAACACAGCCACATAAACAACAAGCCCACCAGTGAGAACAGCGTCGCGGCAAAAATATAACTACGCTGCGAACTGCCTTCGAGCAGATTCATCACCGGCACAAACCCAACGGTACACAACAACAGCCCCAGAGTGGCACCGCCCTGTCGCCACGCCGCGAGTGAGGCGCGTTCGTCGGGATTTTTAGTAATGGCGGGCACCATCGCGCCATACGAGCAATTCATCATGCTGAAAAATAATCCGTACAGCATGAAGAGCAGCGTCGCCACCACGGTCTTACCGGTAATCTCCAGCGGAGTGCCGACGAAATTGGCGACAGCCAGCAACGTCACCGGAAATGCAGCGTATAACACGAAGGGGCGAAACTTCCCTTTCGGTCCGATTTTACGGCGCGAATCCAGCATGATGCCGGTGCCCATATCCGTAAACGCGGTAAAGAATTTGGCGATCAAAAAGATAATGCCGCCGTAAGTTCCCGGCAGACCGAGTACGTCAGTGTAGAATTTCAGCAGATACAGCGTGCCGATATCGAGCAGGATATTGGAGCCTAAATCCCCCATGCCATAGGCCAATTTTTCCCTGAAAGGCAGCCGCAGGGTCGCAGGGTTTTCCGGTGTTGTCTGACTCATTATTATTCTCCTTCACCTGCCGGAGCGATGTCCTGAACCCCGGCGGGTGAGCCTTATCAGAGGTAACGTAATTCGCCGAACAGCGCTGCCCACTCGCTGTCTGCACGATAAAAGACCGGCGGTTTGCCTAACGGCGCTGCCACTGTGATATCGCCGCCGCGATGGGTTTCACCGGTCCAGGCGTTGGTCCAGGTATCCTGCGGCAGATACAGCGACCACTCGCTGCGCCCTTCTTCATGCACCGGTGCCACCAGCAGATCGCGGCCAAACAGGTACTGGTATTTCAGCGTGTAAGTGCGGACATCGTCTTCGTAATGCAGGAACAGCGGCCGCATCACCGGCAACCCGCTCTGGCTGTTATGCTTCACGGCCTGTCTGATGTAAGGCTTGAGATGGGTGAACACGCCGGTCATACGGGCGAAATGCGCGATGGTTTCCGCATCGCCGTCAAACTGCCAGTTATCGCCCGGACGGTTGCCTTCGTGGGTGCGCATCATCGGCGTGAAAGCGCTGAAATCGCACCAGCGCAGCAGCAGTTCTTTGCTGCGTTTCATATCAAACAGCGTGGTATAACCGCCGATGTCGCTGTGATGCAGACCGTGGCCGCTCATCGCCAGTGATAAAGCTGCCGGGATCACCGAGGCCAGCCCGTCGTCCAGGCTCCAGTCAACGTTCTGATCGCCCGCCCACATCATGGTCGAATATTTCTGGCTGCCGGTGTAACCGGCGCGCATAAAGAACAGCACCTCGCCGAGCTTGCCGGTTTCCTGCAAGGCTTCGTAGTTGCACTTCGCCCACAGCGCGGGCCAGGCGTTATGCATAATTTCCGCGCTGACGCCATTATGCAGAAAAGTATCGGTTGGCAGATATTCGCCAAAATCCGCCATCCAGCCGCCGCAGCCCAGTTCAATCAGGTTCTTCTTGATGACGTTTTTAAACCACTCATAGGCCGCGGGATGGGTCAGATCGACCACGCCTGCATAGAATTCGCCGAACTCAACGTGGTAATCCGCACCGCTGGCGTCTTTGGTCAGATAGCCGTGTTTGGATGCCTCTGCGCATAAGTCACGATCGCTGGCGACATACGGATTGATGTAAGAAAGAAACTGCACGCCCTCTTCTTTCCACTGCGCGATACGTTCGTCGAGTTGCGGATACAGTTCGCGGTTCCACTTCCAGTTCCACATCACGCGCTTGCCGAACGAGGTCATACGAATACCTGACCAGTCCTGCGCCCAGATGCCATTGACCTTCACGCCACCTTCGCGCATCACGTCGAGTTTTTGCTGGCAGATTTCCGTGCCGCCCTGAACGCCCAGCGTCACGCCGTCGTACACCCACTCCGGCAATTCCGGCTGGCGACCTAACAAGGCGGTGAGTTTTTCCAGCAGGCTGATATAGCTGTCGGCGCATTCAAAACGCAGCGTGGCGTTATCTTCCCAGAAGGCCAGTTCGTGATAGTCCGGCGCACTGAAATCGAAATTCATATAGCCGCTGTTTTCAACGTGGCAGTAAAACTTCTGCGTGCTGACAAAGGTTGGCTGCGGGAAGAACGTCCAGTAATAGTCGCCGCCTGCGTTCTCTTTGCAGTCGGCCTGCCAGGTGACATAGGTTTGTTTGTTACGCCCGACGCCCTGCTCGCTGGTCCACAACGGGAAGGGTTTTCCGCGCAAATCAAAGTAAGAAAACTGTTCACCGCAGCCATAAATATGATCTTGCGGTTCTGCCGCCAGTCGCAGCCAGATGCGGTTATGCGCGCGGTCGTCGTTTTGCAGGTTAAGCTGTAAACGCCCGCTGTCATCCGTGATGATCGCAATCCTCGCGCTGAGCGTATCACCCCGGCTGAAATGCAGATCCCACCCCGCAGGGTGCGCGGTAACTTTTACATCGGTCAGGGCAACCTTTTCGTTCAGGCGATCTTTAATGCTGAAATTGCCACGGAACATGTCGATATCCGCCTCGCCAGCGCCAATCCATAAACAGGGCGCTTGCGCGGTATGACGTAAAATCTGGCGCTGCTGATAAATCAGCGAAAATTCATTATTACCGGCGATAAATTCAATCTGAGTATTTTTATTTTGTAGGGTACTCATGATGGTCTCCGTGATTTTTATTTTGCATTGATGTCCAGCAGACCGGCGGCAACGGCAGGTGCCAGCCCCGGCGCCAGCGGCAGACGCGGGATCACCAGGCAATGCAGAAGATGATAAATATCCTGTTTACCGTCCCAGACTTTGGTGGTCACTTTGTTGTCGGTATCCAGCTCCTGCCACCACGAGCCATTTTCGAAGTCCATCAGGTATTTCACGCAGTATTCCCACCAGGTCTGATACCAGGTTTCGTATTGCGCTTCGCCGGTCAGGCAATGCAACGCATACGCGGTACCCATCGCCTCCACAATGGGCCAGCGCACGCGTTCGCGCACGATAGGCTGCCCGTCCCAGTCAACGGAATAAACAAAACCGTCTGCGCCGTCCGGTGCCCAGGCATCGCGGATCGTGGCGTGGAACAGCCCTTTGGCATCTTCCAGCAACCAGTCCGGTGGCGTTTCAAAACGAGCCTCGAGCGCGGCGTGAAGGTGTAGCATCAGGCGTCCCCATTCGATCCAGTGCCCCGGCGTGCCGCCGTAAGCGCGGAAACGGTGCGCAGGATTGTCTTTGTTGTAATCGCGGATCGGCTTCCACTGCGTATCAAAATGCTCATTTACGCGATACTCGCCGCGACGGGCGACGTCATGAATAATCACCGAGGCAATTCTCAGTGCGCGATCCAGCCATTTGCGCTCATGCGTGACGTCGTAAACAATCAGGAAAGCTTCAACCGCGTGCATATTGGCGTTACCGCCGCGATAGGCTTCGGTTTCGGTGAAGGCCTCATCCCACGACTCGAGACACATCTGCTCGTCTTCACTCCAGAAGTACTTTTCGATCACGCCGATGGCCTGATCGAGTAATTTTCTGGCCTCAGGATGGCCGGTGGTGACGGCGCTGGCCGCGCCCAGCAGAACAAAAAAATGCTGATAGCCCTGTTTTGAAGCATCCACTACGCCTTCATCATTCACGCAGGCGTACCAGCCACCGTGCTGTTTATCCGCCAGCGCGCCATTAAGCGAACGGATACCGTGATCGACCAGCGAATACGCGCCGGGACGCCCCATACCTGCGGCAACGGAATAGACGTGCAGCATGCGGGCGGTGATCCACAAATGCGTGCCCATATCCGGCCGCACTTGCCCGTTATTGCCCAGCCAGCCGAAGCCGGTGGGCACGGCGGCATGTTTGCCAAAATCGAAAATCCGGTCGGTTTCCTGCTCAAGCCAGCGATGGTGGCTTATCGTGTTAAACCATTTCATTTTCAACTCCTTTCGTTAGCGGCGACGCGCCATCATCTCGTCCACAATGTCGCCCAGACGCTGCAATTTCGGCGCGGAAATATCCCTGAGCATGAGTTCGGTATCAGGTAAACCGACCACGGATGACCAGACCGCACGGCCTGCGAGAAAACCGGATGCGCCCGCCGTCATGGCGACGCTGACCGCACGCGGAAAAAGTTTTTCATCGACGCCGGAGGAGAGGATCACCCACGGCATATGAATATGTTCATTGAGGTATTGCGAGGCGCGCAGCAGTTCAGCCTGCGTGCCGCGCCCGCTGAGGGGCATTTCGACTTTATAAAGGTCAGCGCCGCTGTCACCGAGTTCTTTCGCGGCATCGATAATCGCCTGTTCGCGGTCAAATTTATCGCCACGACGCGGCGGCCTGACCACCGGCTCGATAATGCTCAGCAATCCGTGCGCATGGCAGCGTTGATTAAACTCTTTTACCCTCTCAAGACGCTCCTGCGGGTCTTCATCGCTGCGCCACAACACCAGCAGTTTCAGCGCCTTGCCACCGTTTTCCCTGACCTGCTGCGGATCCACATTTTTGTCGATCACCACGCTGTCGACCGGAATGCCATTGCCCGGAATAAATTCGTCTGCCGCGACAATCATCGCGCAGTTTTTTGCAATGGCCTGCTGCTCAACAATCTGGCGGTAACAGAACTGCTGATCGACCAGAATCGCTGAGGCGTACGGCGATAAAATCCGTGCGGCGTTGACTTTAAAATCAGTAAGAACCTGATCGGCGACCGGCGCTTTCGCACCCGCGGCCACGAACATTAAGCGCATCGCTTCCCGCTGATCGACCGCCAGCATGGCGAATCCGCCGGAAGGACGGGTGATATCGTTAAGGCTGTAGTGAGTCATTTAACTTTCCTTGGTTAATGCGTTACGGATGTGTTTTCTGAGTCAGACCGGCGCTGGTGCGCACCTGCTCAAGAATGGCGGTCCAGTCCTGACGTCCGCGCCCGGCGGCACGCGCCTGGTTGTAGACTTCGCGGGAAGCCGCACCGAGCGGCATCGGCACATGTAGCTGATTGGCGACATCCAGCGCGATACCGAGATCTTTATTGGCCAGATCAATCATGAAAGCCGGTGACAGATCGCCTTTGAGCACTTTGTTCGGCCATGTGGTGGTGAAGTGGCCTTTTCCGGCAGGCGTTCCGCTCATGACCTGCAACGCCACATCGAAAGAGAGATCCAGTGCTTCGCACAGCACGGCGGCTTCGGCGGAGAGCGCATTCAGGGCGATACTCATGTAGTTGTTGATCAGCTTGACGCGGATGCCTTTGCCCGGCCCGCCCGCATTAATCAGTTCAGACCCCATCGCCATCAGCACCGGCGTCGCCCGCTCAACCTGTTCCTGCGTACCACCCGCCAGCAGCAGTAAAGTCCCCGCTACGGCGTGATCCGAGGTTCTGCCGACCGGCACGTCCATCAGGCTGAAACCTTTTTCGTGCATCTGCGCGATCAGCTTGTCAGTTTGCAACGGGTGAATGGTCGACATGTCGATAACCAGCGCCGACGGGCTCAGGGTTTCGCAGATACCGTCGCGGCCAAATAACACATCGCGCACCAGATCGCCGTTAGGCAGCATGGTGATGACAAATTCTGCGCCCTCCGCTGCCTCTGCCGCGCTTTTAGCGCCCGTTGCTCCCTGCTGCACCAGTGCTGCCACAGCCTGCAGATTAAGATCGAACACCGCTAACCGGTGTCCCTGTTTAATCAGGTTGGTCGCCATCGGAGCGCCCATTTGTCCCAGACCAATAAATGCCACATTTGCCATGCGTATCTCCTTTCGTGCTGATCAGCCATGTCATTTTTTGATAATCAGCGCTGTCTTTGTTTGTCGTTTTTTGATCGTATTTGTAATTTCAGGTCAAAAAATTGACAGCCATCACTTTTTTAACAATTCGCTTAATTAAAATAACCTCATCAAAACACGCTTAAGGAACAGCCATGATTCGCATTGCCTGTGTCGGGATCACCGTGATGGACCGGATCTATTACGTGAATGAATTACCTGCGGAAGGAGGGAAATATGTCGCTGAAAAATATCATGAAGTGGGTGGCGGCCCGGCAGCTACTGCCGCAGTGGCTGCGGCAAAACTGGGCGCAGAGGTGGACTTTATTGGCCGCGTGGGCGATGACGATACCGGCAACCGGCTGCTCGCGGAGCTGGGATCCCTGGGGGTAAATACCCGCTACGTCCGTCGCATTGAGCAGGCGCGTTCGTCGCAATCTGCCATTCTGGTGGATCAACACGGTGAGCGGATCATTATCAATTATCCCAGCCCGGATTTACCCGTTTCCGCCACGTGGTTACAGGCCATCGACTTTTCGCAGTGGGATGTGGTGCTGGCGGACGTGCGCTGGCACGACGGCGCGAAACAAGCGTTCACACTGGCGCGCCAGGCGGGTGTGATCACCGTGCTGGATGCCGATATCACGCCGCAGGATATCGCCGACCTGGTGGCGTTAAGCGATCACAGCGCATTCTCTGCCCCCGGTTTGCAGCGGCTGACCGGAAACGCCGACGCCGGTGCTGCGTTAGTTAACGCACAAACGCTCACAAAGGGTCACGTGTATGTCACGCAAGGCGGGCAAGGTTGTCTGTGGCTGGAAAATGGCAGTCTGCATCATCAGCCCGGTTTTGCCGTCAGCGTGGTGGACACGACCGGCGCGGGGGATGTTTTTCACGGCGCGCTGGCCGTCAGTCTTGCGCAGGGTGCGGATTGTGCGGAAGCCGTGCGTTTTGCCAGTGGTGTGGCCGCCCTGAAATGCACAAAGCCAGGTGGCCGTGCCGGAATTCCCGACTGTGATCAGACACGGTCTTTTTTGTCACTTTCTGTATAGAATACGACTCAGACGCTCATTTTAGAGGTATGCCCATGAGTCTTACTGAACTGACTGGGAATCCGCGCCACGATCAGCTGCTCGGGCTGATTGGTGAAAACGGGTATATGAACATTGAAGAACTGGCGGCCTTACTTGATGTCTCGACGCAAACCGTACGCCGGGATATCCGCAAGCTCAGTGAACAGGGACTGGTATCGCGTCATCACGGCGGCGCGGGCCGCGCCTCCAGCGTAGTCAATACCGCCTTTGAGCAGCGGGAAATGTCGTGGACAGAAGAGAAAAAAGCGATTGCGCAGGCGATCGCCGATTACATTCCCGACGGCTCGACGGTATTTATTACCATTGGTACCACGGTTGAACAGGTGGCACATGCCCTGCTCAATCATAACCATCTGCGCATTATCACAAACTGCCTGCGTGTCGCCCATATTCTGTATAAGAATCCGCGATTTGAGGTGATGGTACCGGGCGGAACGCTGCGTCCTCACAACGGCGGAATTATCGGGCCTTCGGCGACGGCCTTTGTGGCGGGATTCCGCGCAGACTATCTGGTCACCAGCGTCGGCGCGATAGAAAACGATGGGGCTTTAATGGAGTTTGATGTCAACGAGGCCAGCGTGGCGAAAACCATGATGGCGCACTCGCGGCATATCCTTCTGGCTGCGGACCATACCAAATATCATGCTTCCGCCGCCGTTGAAATCGGCAATGTCTCTCAGGTGACGGCATTATTTACGGATGAACTGCCTGCGGCGGGTCTGCACAAGATACTGAAAAATAACCAGGTCGAAATTGTTAAAGCCAGCCCGTCGGATTAACGGGCATAATCCCCTTCTCGCCAATTTTTATAAGAAATGAGTCTGCAGATGACAAATAAGGATGTTTTTTCAAACAAATTCAATATTCAGCCTGAGGGCGATATTGTTTGCCATGTTACAGATGAGTACGGGGACATCATCGTCGCGGACACTGAAGAGCACCGGATACTGCGTTTTGAAGGGATTAATGAGCAGAGCAAAATGCTCAAAAAAGACGTTAACTTACCTGTTCATCATTATTCCAAAGCCATGTTGATGGCGACCGCGTTCACTTCCGGGCGGACTGCGCTTCTGCTCGGACTTGGCGGAGGCGCATTACTGCGCGCGCTTCATACTCAAGATGATCAGCGGGTTATGGATGTGGTTGAGCTGAGAGCGGGTGTGTTATCCGTCGCGCAGGAATGGTTTACGTTGCCCGGGTCGGACAAAATCTCTTATTACATTGAAGACGCAGAACATTATTTGCGCAGAGAGCATACGCATCAGTACGATCTGATTTTCTCAGATCTGTACTCAGCCTTTTCGATGGAGCCACGTCAGGGTACAGAAGCTTTTCTGAGATTGTGCCTGGAAAAATTGAGCGATCAGGGCTGGCTGGTGCTGAATTATTACGAGGTGCCACGAGCCGGAAGCGCATTATCTGGCGCACTGCGGGAGGTATTTGGTGAGGTACTTTATTGCAGGGTGCCAAGTGGGAATGTCGTCATTTATGCAGCCAGAAAACCGCATCTGCAGACGATAAGTGAATTAAGAGAGCAGGCCCAATTGTTGCTTTCTCGTCTGAACATCGGCAACGAGATGGGTGATCTGTCAAAAAATATTGTCCCGCTGTACCCGTAGCCGCCTCTCAGGATACCCCTGACCTCTGACATATATGCCAGCGGCAGGGGCATTCCGGTCATAAATCTTTAAACGACCCCAGCCGGAATCCGCGTTCTATAATGGCGGACTTCAGTGTTTCTGACGTCAGCACATCCAGTTCTGCCAGACGCGGATAGCAATATTTACTCGCCAGAATGGTGTTATCAATAAACGATGGATGCGTCATGATTTCCACAGAGCGGTTGCCGAGCTGTGTCGCATTGTCCAGCGTTTGCAGAAACAGCGCTTCTGAAATCGCATCGCCATAGAAGGTTGTGTCGAAACCGTCGGTACTTTTCGCGCCACACAGAGCAATTTCCTCCTTGCGGACTTCGTCGCGGTCAATACGCACCGGAATGCCCTTTTCTTTCGCAAAAGCTTCCACTATCGGGAAAATTTCCGCGAACATATGCACGTGGTGGTGACTGTCGATATGTGTCGGCATTTTGCCAAACAGCTCGATAAAACGGCCAAACTGGCACTCCAGCTCACGGGCGATTTCATCCAGCGGCAGGGTTCCGGCCTCGGCCATATCCCAGATCCATTTTCCCAGTTCGCCTTCACGGGTCAGGTTTGGCATGGGCGAAAGCGGACGGCCTAACGTCAGGACAAAATGCATCCCGACGCTCAGTTGCGGGCTGGCCTTGCTGAGAACAGCGGCGTGTTCGATGCCCGGCGCATTCATCATCGCCGTGGTAGACCGCACCACGCCGTGATTAAACGCCTCAATGATCCCGTAATTTTGCGCTTTGCAAAGCCCGAAGTCGTCCGCGTTCACAATCAGTAATTTATCCATAAACACCCCTTCCGGAGAGCCTTCCCTTGCGGGAAGGCGATGGGTTATTTTAACGCGGCAATGGTTTTTGCAAAATTCGGCAGCAGTTTTTCATGTGCAAGCAACATTTCGCGTGCCAGTATTTCGGCATCTTTATCGGAATGGATCAGCGGGCTGAGGTTCATCGCCAGCAGCACATCGTTCAGCTCGCCGCTGATGGCGGCATTGCTTGCAGCAATCTCAAAACCTTTGATGGTATAGATAAGCCCCAGCACTTTTTCGTCGAAGTGCGTGATGCGCGGATGAGGTTTTGCGCCGTCACGCCCGATGGTGCAGGTCATTTCCACCGCCCAGTCCGCCGGAATATTATCAATATGCCCGTTGTGCGGGAAATTGACGTACTGTTCGGTTTGCTTGTCGTTATAAATCGCGCTGATCACTTCACACGCCGCATCGGAATAATAAGCGCCGCCGCGAAGTTCCAGCTCTTTTGGCTTCACGTTCAGATCAGGATTTTTGTACAAATCAAACAGCTGCTTCTCGACTTTTTGCACCACAGTGGCACGCGCGCCGCCTTTATAGAACTCACCCATTTCAATCGCCAGCATCTCTTTCTGCTTGAAGTAGTACAACAGGTAAGAACACGGCAGCAGATTCAGAGAGCGGATCAGGCCTTCGCTGAACGGCAGGTCGAAAATGTTTTTCACCGAACCGGCGGTCAGTGTGCCGGAAGCCACACCGTCGAGCAGTTCGGCAAAGCGTGATTCGCCGTTCACAATGACATCTTTGATGAATACCATGTGGTTCAGGCCAAAGAGGTCAATGGACAAGTCATCCTGCGGCGTCAGTTTCAGTACATCCTGAATGAACATTTTCATGCCGACAGGGATGTTGCACACGCCGATGAATTTTTTGAATTTGGTGTGACGGAATACCGCCTCAGTGACCATACCGGCCGGGTTGGTGAAGTTGATCACCCAGGCGTCCGGGCAGATTTCTTCGACATCTTTAATGATGTCAAAAATCACCGGAATGGTGCGCAGCCCTTTAAACAAGCCACCTGCGCCGTTGGTTTCCTGCCCCAGATAGCCGTGACTCAGCGGAATACGTTCATCAAGTTCACGCGCTTTTAACTGGCCGACGCGCAGTTGCGTGGTGACGAAATCGGCGTCTACCAGTGCTTCGCGGCGGTTCAGCGTTTTATGCATGACAATAGGCACACCGGCACGCTCGACCATACGCTGGCAGAGATTGAAGATAATATCCTGCTTCTCTTTTCCGCCTTCGACATCCACCAGCCATAATTCAGTGATCGGTAATTCGGCGTAGCGTTTAATAAATCCTTCAAGTAATTCCGGGGTATAGCTGCTCCCGCCACCAATAGTGACGACTTTAAGTTTTTTACTCATAGGAACTCCCGTGCAATAATCATGCACTGCAAATTAATACAGAAATATTGTTGAATGAACCGACATTAATTAATGCTGCACAACTTCTTCCGGTAATGGTTCGGTGTAAAAGAAGTCAGCTTCTTAAAGTTTTTAATAAACATACTCGGGCTACTGTAACCGGAATCAAAAGCAATATCCGTGACCGAGTAGTTGGTGATCTCCAGCTGTTTTTTGGCAAAATCAATACGGATTTCATTTATAATCTGCATCGGCGTTTTGCCATAATGTCGCTGCGTCGCGCGCGTCAGGTATTCCTGCGACTTCCCGGAAAGCTCCACCATATTGGATAATGCTTTATCACCGAAGCGCGCTTTATCATGCATTTTCTCAATCGCCGTTTTCAGCCAGACTGGAATATCAGGCATCACTTCTGATTCACGGTGATGACGTAAGCGGTTAACAATATAAAACGTCACCATCTCCAGAAATTCATTGAATTCACCGTTGCGGAAATTCAGTGAAGCAATGACCGACTCAATATAAGCCAGAAATTCCGTTTTTATCTGATAGACCTGCGATGCAACAAATCGGGCAGGTAATAACGATAAATAATGTTGCTCGAAAAAGGCTTTACTGATCCCAACATTTAAAATCCGGGTAGCACCAAATTCATAAAAACTTTGATGGTTAGAACCTAACGGGATGAAAACGAAATCGCCACGTTCTAAAAGTACCCGTTTGCCGTTAACGTGCTGAAAATACCGGCCAGTCAGGACGATGGTGAACTCATAGTAGTCATGCTCGTGCAGCCCGGAGATGCTTTCTACCTTGTTGTAGATAAACATGTGGAAATTCTGACCGTCGAAGAGTTGATTTTCGCGCGCTGTCTTAATTTCCATACTGAGTACCGGTGGCTGCATTATGGTTCCCTACGTTATTTTATTTTCTCATGAAGCTCAATGAGTTCTGCAATCAGTTCGCGGGCGAGCATGGATGTCATCAGGTGATCCTGCGCGTGAACCAGCACCAGGCTGACTTTGGTTTTGCCTTCGCCCTGATCTTCTTCAATCAGTTTGGTCTGTATCAGATGGGCTTCATTGAGCGCCATTCTCGATTGCGCCATCACTTCACGCGCCTGCTCAAAATCGCCTTCTTTGGCTTTTTTCAGTGCTGAATACGCCAGGCTGCGAGCCTGTCCGGAGTTAATAATCAGCCCCATCACCACTTCTTCTAAATCCTGCAGTTCGCTTTCGGTATCAACAATGCTGTCTAAATCCATCATTTTTATCTCTCCGTGATTTGCCGGACAGCGGCAGGAAGCTTGCCCCGCCGCTGTCCGTTCAGATTAAAATTTCAGTGCTGCGGCAATGTCTTCTTCGCTTTCTTCTTCCTCGATTATCGCCTGCGCTTTGTTCGACAGGATAACGAAAGGCATATAAACCAGCGTGGCGATACCGAGGTTGAACAGAGCCACTAACAGGGCGGCGATGCTGCCGTTACTGTTAAAGAAGGCGCCCAGACCGGTAGGCATGGTCCACGGCGCGAGGTTCGTCACCGGTGGAATAATCCCCATGCTGTAAGCCGCCAGCGTAATCGCCGCCAGAATCGGCTGGACCAGCACGAACGGAATAAACATCACCGGGTTCATGATAATCGGCAGGCCGAACAGGATAGGTTCGTTAATCTGGAAGATGCCTGACGGCAGCGCAAGCTTGGCGACCTGACGATGATCTGCACGACGTGATGCGATAAAGATGGCGATAATCAGACCCAGCGTCGCTCCGGAACCGCCCAGCAGGATGTAGGAATCCAGCATCGGTTTGGCCCAAAAGTGGAAGGTTTTACCCGCGTCAATCGCTGCGCTGACAGAACCGTACTCGGTATACAACGCAATGTTTTCCAGTGCCCAAGGCGTCATGATGCCGTTGTCCAGTGCGGTCAGCGCCAGTGAACCGTGCACACCGAAGAACCACAGCAGGGAGTTGAAAATCACATACGCCCAGCCGACTACGCTGCCCATTGCCGCCAGAGGTTTGGAAATAGAATCCATAATAATCTGGTGGAAGTTATGACCGTATAATCCCAGCAACCAGGAAATTACTCCGAAGAAGAACAGAATAATAAAGCCCGGAATTAACGCGGAGAATGAACGGGAAACCGACGTCGGAACGCTCGCGGGTAACGTAATGACCCAGTTTCGGCGAATAACAAACGTAAACATTTCGGCGACAACCAGACCGATTATCATACCGGAAATAATATTCGCGCCACCTAACCAGTTTGCCCCGACCGCATAAGCTTCACCCACGCTATAAGGGGTAACCGTCATAAATGCGGCGACAGCTAATAAGCCTGCGGAAAGCGAATCGACTTTTCGTTCTTCTGCTAATGCCATCCCGATAAAGAACGGTGCCATTAGCGACATAATACCTAACGTGCCGTTATAGACATTAATACCAATCGTTTTTAAACCGGCCAGCGTTTCAATGGTTGATGGGTCTAAACGTACGCCCAGAGAATAAAAGAAGGAACCGGCACCGAAGTTCAGAAATACGTTATTAATTAAAACGAACATGGCGCCAGCCAGGGTCAGCGGCATTAATTTGATAAAACCATTTTTGATGGCATTAATATGCGGCTGTTTACCTATTTTGACGGCAAAAGGAAGAAGTATCTTTTCAAGTGAATCAATGGCTTTGCTCATTGGGATTTTCCTTTAATGCCGCCATCCGGCGGCCAGGGTATGAAATTCGCTCTTTGACTGGAGTTCTCTTTGACTTAAAAATTTCAATATAAAGACGTTCAATTTAAAAATAAGGAAAAACGGTAAATCACTGCGCTGCTGCTTTTTTGATCGCAGCAACCGCTGCTTTCAGTACACCTAACCCATCAATTTTGCCGTACAGAGCAGAATCGATCACTTCAACCGGTTTGCCCGGTAATACTTTTTTGATTTCGTCGAGCATGTAGGCAATTTGTGGTCCGAGTAACACCACATCTGCGGCGGCACCTTTTTCGGCAGCCAGTGTTTCTGGGAATGCTTCGATAATGACCGGTACTTCATATTTCTCGGCCTGGATTTTCATTTTAGAAACCAGCAACGAGGTAGACATTCCTGCGGAACAAAACAAATAAATGACTTTCTTTTCCATGATGAAACCCTCATATCCCGAATAAATTACAGCTCCGACAACGGTTCCTGGTAAACCAGTAAGAATGCTTTCAAAGCCAATCGATGAAAATGACCTATTGTCTCTGCCTGAATGGAGTATACGGCATCGCTTAGGCAGGGGATAATTCTCAACTAACCAAAATTGTCTCTCCTTGACCAACGCCTATGACTCCCTTCACGTTTTGGGCAAATAATTCGCGGGGATAAATAAGATTGTGGCGCCCATGAAGCAACAACAAATTAACATTTAAGCCTACCTAAGCCGGTTCTGTTATGAGAAACTAAGAATGTTTGCGCAAACATTCTTGTATCGATCTCCGGACATCAGTGACCAACGTTTTGAATAATAAAATAAAATCGCAAAAAGGCCGTTCCCGTACGGCTACGCTCGAAGATGTCGCCCAGGCTGCCGGACTTTCTCCGATGACAGTCAGCCGCGCCTTAAACAATCCCAAAGTCGTTCGCCCTGCAACCATCGCGCGCGTGATGGAGGCCGTCAACAGCACCGGATACATTCCGAATATGCTGGCCGGTGGACTGGCGACCAGCCGCACCAAACTCATTGCCGTCGTCGTGCCGCAAATTAACAACAATATGTTTGTCGATACCGTTCAGGCGATCAGCGATCAGCTGGCGGCACGCGGTTACCACATGTTGTTGTGTATTGTCGGCTACGAGCCGGAAGACGAAACCGACATTGTTTCCACGCTGTTGTCCCGTCGCCCGGATGGCATCGTACTGACCGGTATTCATCACACATCAGAGCTTAAAAGAATCATCCTGAACGCCAATATCCCGGTAGTAGAGATTTGGGATCTGACGCCGACGCCGATTGATATGCTGATTGGCTTCTCGCACGAAAAAGTCGGCAATGCCATCGGTGAATACTTCGCCACCAAAGGATTTACGCGTTTTGGCTTTATCTGCGCCTCGGATCGCCGCGCAATGGTACGTAAAAACGGGGCGATCAGCGTATTGCGGGCGATCCCTGAGCACGACATTAAAGAAGTGATTGTGTCACGGCCGGCGAATATGGAAGTCGGACGCCATGCTCTGCGCCAGTTGCTCGACAGTGGTCACCGGTTCGACGCCATCATTTGCAGCTCCGACACCCTTGCCCAGGGCGCCATTATGGAAGCCGAAGCGCAGGGTTTACGCGTACCCGATGATTTCTCGGTGATCGGATTCGCAGACCTGAATTTTGCCGCACACAACCGCCCTGCCATCACGACCGTCAGCGTCGAAAAATGGGATCTGGGCATCCGCGCGGCGGACATGCTGGCGGATAAAATCGAAGGCATCACGGTTGAAGAACCTATTGTGGATATGGGTTACCGGCTTGTTATTCGGGAATCAGCCTGATGGCTTTTGTCGAGTCTCCGTGCGAATGAGGGCATTTTGCAACTGCCCCGGCGTCTTTCCAAAACGTTGCCGGAAGACGTCGATATAAGCACTGACGTTGCTGTAACCACTTCTTAACGCCACCTCGCTGACCGGCAAGCCGGCAAGCACCCATTGCAATGAAGTGACCACTTTTGCCTGCTGTCTCCACTGGCTAAAACTGAGGCCGGTTTGTTGAGTAAACAAACGACTCAGGCTGCGAACGCTGAGCCCCCATTGTTGGGCAAGCTGAGTCTGGTCCAGCTCGCATGCCGGGTTTTTCAGTAATTGATTCGCGACATTACGCGCCCGGCGATCGACGGGCAACGTCAACTGAAGCGGCAAGTCAGGAGCTCCGGCAATTTCAAAGCCTAATAATTTGAGAAGATGGCTTTGATATTCCGCAGAGGATGAAAGATCACCTTCCCGGCACAGGCGTTCCAAAATCGCCATCACGAAGGCATCTGCCCCATAGACACCCGGATGAGCGGGAAACGGTGAGCAGGAAGCAGGTTCAAGGTAAAGGCTTTGACCTTTCACGCCTGCCGGAACCCAGGCCCTGTGGCTGACATCAGCGGGAAACCATCCCAGTGATCCCGGTGTGACAGTCCAATGTACTGACGTCGTTTCAATGACAAGAATGCCATGACTCAACCAGTACAGCTGACCGGATGCGTGTTTATGCCAGGGCGTCGAATGCAGACTGTCGTAGTCGAATCTTTCAATTTTCATCTTCTGGCCGGTTAACCGTATATCTTGTCCAGATACGGATAATACCCTCATCCGCTCTTCCCGTACTCTTTCTGCTCTCAAAATGGAGGAACCGATGAAAAAGACAAGTCAGACAGTCATTGATGCACTGCAAAACGTGGTCTGCAGCCCTGAACACAGCGAGCATGAAATTGCCCTTTACTTTGATCCGGGCTATCAGCAGGTGGTCGATGGTCACCGGCTCGATTACCGCGAATTTATTCAGCATATGGCGCTGCTTAAATCACAGACCACACAAATAAAAGTCTCTGTTCTGTCCGCCGTCACGGAGGATCAGACGGTGTTTACACACCATCATGTCAACGCAGCAAAAATTCAGGGTGAACACTGTGAATTTGAAGTTTTTGCCCGCTTCACGTTGTCATCTGGAAAGATCATCCGCTGCGAAGAACTCACCCGGATGATTCGCGGCACATCAGGTGACCGCGATCTTGGGGGCAGACATTAACAGTCCCCCACTCTTAGCTTAGGGGTGGGGACCACCACCCAATAACCAGGCTTAATTGATACGTTTCCCTTCACTCGCTACCTGGTCTGGTGGTCAGGTCAGCGCGACCCTCACCTTTAGTCCAATAACGAGCGTGGCAAAAAACATGATGCAACCGGCGGTGATGAAAACACCTGTTACACCACTGATACCAAAGAGTAATCCTCCCAACGCAGCACCCGCAGCAATTGAGGACTGAACGGCTGCGACGACCATGCCGCCAGCGGTTTCAGCCTGATCGGGAACCGAACGCGCTACCCAGTTTGACCACGCAACCGGTACGCCACCAAATGCCATCCCCCACAACGCGACGAAAAACATCAATCCCTTTTCCTCCAGTGGCAGCAAAATCATGCTTAATGCCGCGAAACCGAGAAGTGCTGGCATGATTATCAGGGTAAGACGCAGGCTTCTCTCCATCAGCCACCCGGCCAGCAGCGTACCGATAAAATTAGCGATGCCAAATCCAAGCAGTATCAATGACAAACGATCCACATCGAGTTGGGCAATATTTTCAAGCGCCGGGCGAATATAGGTAAACAGCGCATACTGACCCGTATGGGCGATCACACACCCCGTCATTCCCATCGCAATGCCTGGGCGGCGGAGTAAATCCATGACAGATGCCGTTATCGTCATTCTACGCGGCGCCATTCCAGGAAGGGTAAACAGCTGAAAGATCAGTGTCAGCACGCCGACTGCGGTTGCAGCGATAAAAGCACTACGCCAGCCATAAAGCCCACCTAAATAGCTCCCCAGCGGGATCGAAACCACAGTACCGACAGCAATACCGCTAAAAATAATGGAGAGAGCACGCGGAACGCTTTTAGCCGGGACCAGTCGCATCGCTACTGCAGCAGCCATACTCCAGAAACCTCCCAGCGCGATGCCCAGCAAAATGCGCATGACTAACAGAACAGCCAGACTGGATGAAAGTGCGACAAGCAGGTTGGAGGCAATCATCAGCACGGTAAAACCCAGCAAAACATTTCGGCGATCATAATTACGCGTCAGGCGGGGAACCATCAGACCCGCAAACAGGGCCACCACCGCCGTTACCGTTACAGACTGACCAGCCAGAGCTTCGGTCACACCGAGATCGGCGGCCATGGGTGTCAACAGGCTGGCAGGAAGATACTCCGCAGTCAGCAAGCCAAACACGCCCATCGTCAGTGAAATAACGGCCATCCATGCGGATTCTTTGGGTTCCGAGCTATTCAAACTCGCGGATACAGCTACAGTTGCTTCATTTCTCATAACACACTCTTCCTGGGAAAAAATCACAACACCAAGTCTAGAGTTGAGCAGCTGGACGATCTATGATGCCACATCCTGATTTTTTACCCGAAACGCCGGTTATGCCTGTGAATAAACATTTTGCCCTGTCATCCGAGCTCATCAGTGAACTGTTGCTGGAAATGCGCCTGCGTGGCGTGCAGTATCGTCGTTTACAGACTGGCTCTGAATTTGGCGTCGGTTTTAGCAACAGACCGGGACATGCCTATTTTCATTACATCGCTGTGGGCACTGCTCTGCTTCGCACACGCGACGGTACGTTGCACGAACTTAAAGCCGGAAGCATGGTATTCATGCCGCAGGGTGAGGAGCATCAGCTTTTATCGGATGTCAGCTGTTCATTTCAACATATCGACACGTTAGGCTCTGCGCCTTTGGGCGAGGCCGTCAGCGGAATCAATACTTGTCCGAGTTCGCATCCGACACCCAGCGCGGTTCTGTTTTATGGCTGTATGGAGTTCGATCTTGGTGGAATGCAGGGTCTTGGTAAACTGATGCCGCAAGCCATAGTGGTTGAGGCAAATGAACAGATCTATCCGGGACTGGTTCCCATACTAGGCGCGATGAAATTTGAAATCTGTTCCGGACGCGCAGGATTTGCGGGCATTCTGGCACGCCTCGCAGAAGTGGCGGCCGCCATGATTGTGCGTGGATGGATCGAAAACGGCAGCGAGAACGCCGCTGGCCTGATCGCTGCGTTACGTGATCCCCGACTCGCCCGTGCTATTCTGGCCATTCATCGCGATACGAGTCGGGAGTGGTCTGTTGCAGAGCTCGCTGCACAGTCGCATGTGTCACGTTCTGTTTTTGCTGAACGCTTCAAATCAATCATCGGCATACCTCCCCAGCGCTATGCAAGGGAGGTGCGAATGCGCATCGCAAGTCACTGGATTATTCACGATAAGATCTCAATTGACACCGTTGCTCTTCGCCTCGGTTATGCCTCACAGGCAGCGTTTAGCAGAGCAGCGCATCAATGGATATCCGCCGGGCGCTATGCGTCAGCGACCCGCGAGACAAAGGGGAATCGCATCAATCACCCATCCGGGCTCTGCCGTTTAAATGGATATACCCACGGGGATCCGTTCCATCCTATTAAGAAATGAGTTATCCGTATTTATGGGAACGTCGCCGAACCCCCGAATTCCAGATAGATTTTCGCCAGATTTTGGAACTGATTAAAGCGGTTTTCATCCAGTGATAGCTCCGCCTGGCGGCGCTTCTCCTGAGCATCAAGCCAAAATGAGACCGGCACAGCGCCCTGGCGATATCGTACTTCGTTCAGTCGCTCAGACTCCCTTGCCAGTTCAAGTCCTTCATGCAGCCTTTTTTCCTGCGCCAGTAACTGGTTACGCAGGGACAGCTCGTCTTCAATACTGCTCATCGCTTTATAAAGCGACTGCTTAAACTCCAGTAATCGCTGTTCGTAGTCGTTGCGGGCAATTTTTACATCCACGCCCTGTTGCCTCCACTCGAGAAACGGCAGTGTCAGGTTGGCGCCAACGGAACCGACAGGATTTTGCAGGAACGCCATCAGCGAGCTGCTGCTGGTACCCAGAGAACCGGTCAGACTGAAAGCGGGATAGAATTCGGTGCGCCTGATATCAACGGTGGCCAGAGCTTCACGCACCCGCCACTCTTTAGCACTGATATCGGGTCGGTGTCTCAGCACGCTGGCCGGAATGTTCGCATTAACCGCGGGCATTCTCCCTTTTGGCAACGTCATCGGTTCAGCCACGGGGCTGCCTGGCGCGGTACCCAGCAATACCGCCTGCTGATTCAACGCCTGCAAACGTTCACGCTGCAGCCCGGTGAGTCTGTTTTCCTGGGTCAGCAAGCTTTGCCGGGCATCAACCACATCAAGTGATGAAGCACCACCCGCGTGGTAGCGAGCCATCGCCAGGCGTAGCGTTTCTTTTGCATAACCGATGCTCTGCTGAAGGACGCTTATCTGTTGGTTAATAAAACCAATGCGCCAGTAGTTGTCACTGGCCTCTGAGAGCAAGGTCAGGCGTGCTGCACGCAGATCCTCTTCTGTGGCCTGACTTGCCCAAACCGCGGCATCTCGCTGCCGGGCCATTTTGCCCCACAGATCCAGTTCATAACTGGTATTCAGGGTGGCGGAACTGCCCTTTTCCCAGCCTGATGCGCCGGTAAGTGGTTTTCTGCTGTCCACGCCCAGCGTCCCTTTTAACCCCGGATCGCTTGCAATGCCCACTCTCTCGGCGTCAAGCCTTGCCCGGTACATCCTTAACACGGCTAAAGCCACGTCATTATTGCTTGCCATCACCTGGCGTAACCAGCTATCCAGCAGGGGGTCATTAAACGCGTTCCAGTCAAACGGTGCGGACTCCCCGTCGGCATCGTCGTGATACCAGCTGGCCGGATACTCTACGGCAGGCGCGTGATAGTCGCTTTTGAGTAAGTTTGCGCAGCCTGCGCTGAGCGTGGCGGCGAGGCATAAAGCCAAAGGTGATAATATTTTCATAGGTTACTCGCTGGCCAGTGAAGCGACCGGATCCATCCTTGCCGCCTTGCGGGCGGGGAGATAACCGAAGATCATGCCAATGATTGTTGAACAGACAAATGCGGCGGCAGCAGCCTGCCAGGAATAGATGGCGGTAAACATTCCGCCTGCCAGTGCGGTGAAAAGAGCGCCTGCGGCATACGACAGCGCGATGCCTAATGCCCCCCCTATCAGGCACACCAGGACGGCCTCAATCATAAATTGCTGCATGATATCGCTTCGACGCGCTCCCACCGCCATCCGCACGCCAATTTCATGGGTACGTTCGGTAACGGACACCAGCATGATGTTCATCACCCCAATACTGCCGATCATCAGTGAGATGCAGGCAACCATAAGAATCAAAATGCTGAAAGTCATCGAAGTACTTTCGATGGATTTTCTTATCTGTTCAAAATTATAAAGCTGGAAGTCTTTTACGCGGTGACGCTGGGTCAACAGCTGAGATATAGCACTGACAGCGGCCTCGTTAGCCACATTGTCCTTCAGCCGGACGCTGATGCTGGTCAGTACCGGTTTACCTGCCATTCGGTACATTACCGTACTGTAGGGCATCCACACGGTAATACGGTTGGGTGCATAACTACGGTTATTACTCTTAGCGATGCCCACAACGCGTGCTGGTACGGAACCGAGGAATACAATTTGTCCCAGCGCCTTTAACCCCGCCTCATCAAATAACGCTATGCGGGCATTTTCATCGATGATCACTTCCTGCAGGGCGTTACGATCGTCCCTGAACGTTGCCCCCTGCAAAATCTCGATGCCATTAACGCGGAAGTGATCTCGCCCAACGCCATTGATTGAGGCGGTTGCGGATTTTCCGCGAAAACGAATGGTGTCTGAGGCACTGACTTCCGGGCTTACGCTGTCAATAAACCCCTGCTTCGCCAGTGCTGCAGCATCTGCTGGCACCAGCGTACGAATGCTTTCGGCGCTGTCGTCGAAGAAATCGCTCCCGGGATAAATGCTCACTACGTTGGTGCCCAGATCTTTAATATTCTCCAGCGTCCGCTGCTTCGCCCCTTCACCGAGCGCCACCACCGTGACCACGGCAGCGATGCCGAAAATAATTCCGGTCATGGTTAAGGTTGTGCGTAAACGGTGTGCGTTCATCGCTTTCAGCGCCATTCCCAGCGATTCACGTGTACGATCGAGAAAACTTTGCCAACGACTTTGCCGGGTCCTGTTGGCAGGCGGCAGTTTTTCTGTCGCGGTCAGGCGGCTGCCGCTGTCTGAGATAATTTCGCCGTCGCGCAGTTCGATAATCCGCTGAGCATGTTGCGCCACCTTCATGTCGTGGGTCACTATCACCACGGTATGACCCCGCTGGTGAAGTTCGCTGAGGATGGCCAGCACTTCCTGCCCTGACTGTGAATCCAGCGCACCGGTCGGTTCGTCCGCCAGAATTATCTCTCCGCCATTAATCAGCGAGCGGGCAATACTGACACGCTGTTGCTGACCGCCGGAAAGTTCACCGGGTTTATGATGCTCCCGCCCTTCCAGCCCGAGCCTGCCCAGCAGTGCTGCGGCTCGCAGCCGACGCTGGTCACGCCCGCTGTTGGCGTAAATGGCAGGGATCTCAACATTGCCCAGTGCGCTGAGATCTGGCATCAAATGATAGCGCTGGAAGATAAAACCGATATGTTCCCGGCGTATTCTTGCAAGCTCATCCGGTGAAAGCTGGGCAGCATTTTGCCCGCCGATGTAATAATCCCCGCTGTCGGGGACATCAAGGCAACCCATGATGTTCATCAGGGTCGATTTACCCGAACCTGAGGCGCCGATAATCGCCACCAGTTCACCTGCCGCGATCGTCAGACTCACCTCTTTGAGGACGGTAAGCGTCTGGCCACCATTACGGTAGGTACGGCTAATACCGTTAAGCTCAATAATATTGCTCACAGCACGAACCCATCCCCAGGTGCTTTTTCACCCGGCTGCGACAGCACCACCTTTTCCCCGACTTTCACGCCATCAAGGATCTCAATATCCACGCTGTTGGTTATTCCGGTTTTTACCTGTCGGGTTTCAAGCTTGCCGTTACTTGTCAAAACCTGCACCTGCTGCTTATTGCCATCTGCTTTATGCACCGCCTGAATGGGCACCAGAAGCGTATTTTTACCTTCACCGGCAAGCAGCGTGACCTGAGCAGTCATTGCAATTCGCAGCCGGTTTTCCGGATTGGGCACGTCCAGCAGCGCGTTGTAGTAGACGGACGCATTCGAGGTACCTGAGCCTGATGCCGAACTGCTGCTGGCAAGGGTGTCGTCTTTCATTACCGATTCCGGCGCCAGTTCAACGGTGCGCAGTATCGCGTCATACTCTTTGTCAGGTTCCGAGAAAATGGTGAAGCGCGCTTTTTGGCCGATGAAAATACGGGTGATATCGGCCTCAGAGATCTGCGCCTTAATGGTCATCACATCCAGTCGTGCAAGTTTGATAATTGTCGGTGCACTTTGGCTGGAGTTAACCGTCTGCCCTTGCTGGGTCACTACTGCGATAACGATGCCGTCCATCGGCGCGACGACACGTGTATAGCTCAGGTCGACCTTTTTCTTATCCACCTCGATCTGCGCCTGCACCAGACGCGCGTTAAGCGACAGTAGCTCCGCACGCGTGGTAGCCAGCGTGGCTTCTGCGGACTCAAAATCTTCACGTGAGCTGGCTTCTTGGTTAAGCATCTGCCGCTGCCGTTTGTAACGGAGTTCAGCCTGTTTTAAGAGCGCCTGCTTGGCTTGCAGATCGGCTTTGACCACGTTGAGTGCGGCTTCTGCGGTGCGCAAATCATTACGCTGCGGCACATCGTCAATGTCAGCTATCGGTTGCCCTTTAATGACCTGATCGCCAGGCTTAACTTTCAGCGATTTTACCTGGCCTGAGACCTGAGCACCGACGTTAACGCGCTCAATCGCATCGATTCGGCCGGTAGCCAGTACGGTATTTTCAATATCCCCTTTACGCACCGGAGCCGTGACATACTCCGGGACCGGCGCGCTGCGCAGGAAGAACAAGGAGACGGTGATAAGAACAGTCAGCATCACCGCAGCAAAAATGGCGACGCGACGTGAAGGGAGTTTCATTAACATTGTGCGGGTTTTCCATAACATTAAAACGCAGCGATCTAAGATATCATTTTGCCCCCCTGAGTCTCTACGGGAGTTAAACACGGGGTTAGCGGCTATCCCCTTGCACAAAGTCGGAGATAGCACATTCCCGGATCCCTTTTTGGATTAAAGTGAACGGGTAGCCTCATTGGAGGTTGTCGTTAATCATCTTCACCCTCTCTTTGCCGGGGAAGGGTTAACTTGTAGCTTATTTCAACTTCGCTTTTGCCCCACAAATAGATATCATCCTAAGTGAAACCCATTCCTATTTGTTAAAAATGTTAGCTAACATTCATAACAAAAAATAACAGAAGCTTTCAATGCGGAATTAGATTGAACTAAATTCAGCCAATGGAATTATAAAGAAGACTTTGATAAACAATGCTATTCCTCTTCTCATCTGCAATAATCAGATAACAGTATATCCTATTGATTATTATGACTTTTAATTCAAATTAATCCTGTTGAGATCATTAAGATATTTCCCACCTCATAGTTCATGTGGAATTTATTCATTTATTTTAAATGTAGCGGTGATATTATCGGCTTGTACCCAAAAATAATAATAATTAACCCAAACTTAACATCAGGTATGTGAGAGTCGTAATTCTATGCTCCTTCAAAAAAAAACAACCCGTCGCAAGTTTTTACTTGGGTCGCTGATGGCTTTGCCTGTCGGGACCATCATGATGAAAGGGCTGTCAGCGGCACAAGCTGCGGAAATGGCTGCCCCGGATTTACTCGATTATAAACCGATCTTTTTCAGCGCCGAGGAGTGGCAGTTTATTATGGCCGCTGCTGACCGTCTGATCCCCGCAGGCGGTAAAGGCAAAGCGCCGGGCGCGCTGGAAACCAACGTGCCGATTTTTATCGATCAGCAAATGCACGGTGATTTCGGTGAAGAAATTTACATGCAGGGCCCGTTCAACGTACATGCACCGGCGACGATGGGATATCAGATCCCGTTCCGTCCGCAGCAAATCTACAAAACCGGCATTCGTATCGCGAACAGCTGGTGTCAGCAAAATCATCAGAAAGCCTTCCATGAGCTTAACGATCAGGACAAAGACAACGTACTGACGCAGCTTCAGAAAAACGGCATTAAGTTTGCGGACGCAGGCGAAGAGAATCTCGTCGCTTCGCAATTCTTCAGCGAACTGCTTTCAGACACCAAACACGGTTATCTGGCAGATCCGATCTACGGCGGAAACAAAGGGATGAAGGCGTGGATCGCCATCGGATTCCCCGGCGCTCGCGCCAGTTTCACCGAGTGGGTTAAGCAGCACAACGTCCCGTATCCGCTGGGGCCAGTGAGCCTGCAAGGCGCGCGTGCCTGATTGCGGCGCCCTAATTCCCCTTTTCTGATGACTGACAGGATTTAAGATGGCAAAAGTAACTAAACCAGAAGTCGACGTCGTTGTTGTCGGCCTAGGCTGGGCTGGCTCGCTGATGAGTATCGAGCTGGCAATGGCAGGCCTGACCGTTCGCGCCCTCGAACGCGGCGGCGATCGCGGCTACGAAGAATTTGCATACCCGAAACCGGCGGACGAATACGCCTACGCGGTGCGTAACAAAGTCATGGCGACGCCGGCTGAAGCCGCGGTCACCGTGCGTTACAACATGAGTGAAACCGCCTTGCCGACCCGTAAATGGGGCGCGTTTGCGCCGGGTACCGGCGTCGGTGGTTCTGGTCTGCACTGGACGGCGGTACTGATCCGCCCGACGCCGACCGATTTAAAACTCAAAACCTACGCCGACGAAGCCTACAAGCCGGGTATCCTGCAGGAAGATATGCGGATCATGGACTTCCCGTTCACGTGGGACGAAATCGAGCCGTATTACACTAAATTTGAGCATATCTGTGGCCAGTCCGGTAAAACCGGTAACCTGCGCGGTCAGATTATGGAAGGCGGTGACCCGTTCGAAGGCCCGCGCTCCGAGCCTTACCCGCTGCCAGCGCTGGAAGATACACTCAACAGCAGCATGTTTGCTGAAGTCACCAAAAAGATGGGCTATCACCCGTTCCCGAACCCGTCGGCCTGCGTATCCCGCGCGTGGACCAACCCTTACGGCAACCAGATTGCGCCGTGTAACTACTGCGGTTATTGCAGTAAATATCCGTGCCTGAACTACTCGAAAGCTTCACCGCAAACCGCCGTGATGGACGCACTGAAACGCATGGATAACTTCTCTTATGAAGTCCACGCCAACGTGCTGAAAGTCGAATTGCACGATGATAAGAAAACCGCCAAAGGCGTGATCTACATGGATGCAGACGGCAACGAATGCTTCCAGCCGGCAAAAATCGTGGTGCTGAGCAGCTTCCAGTTCTGTAACGTGCGCCTGATGCTGCTGTCCGGGATCGGCAAACCATACAACCCGATCACTGAAGAAGGCGTGATTGGCCGTAACTACGCGTTCCTGAGTAACGGCGGCTCGACGCTGTTCTTCAAAGACAAAAACTTCAACCCGTTCGCCACCGCAGGCGCTACCGGCCAGATGTTCAACGACATCTCTCCGGGCAACTTCGACGGCCCATCTTTAGGCTTTATCGGCGGCGCGAAAATCCACAGTTCTCAGGCCACCGGCACACCGATCAGCACCTCGCTGCCAAAAGGCACGCCTGCGTGGGGCACCGGCTGGAAAGAAGGGATGGAAGAATGGTACGGCCATTCGATGAAAATCAGCATCACGACGACCTGCCAGTCGTATCGCGATATTTATCTGGATCTCGATCCGAACTACAAAGATGAATACGGCTATCCGTTGCTGCGCATGACCTTCGACTGGAAACAGAACGAGCTGAAGTTGCAGCAATACCTGAAAGGCATCGTCGGCAATATCACCAAAGAGCTGAACCCGGACAGCTACAGCGAAAGCTTCCTGCCGATGGACGCGCATTTTGACCTGACCAAGTACGTTTCCACGCATAACGTGGGCGGCGCGGTGATGGGCGATAACCCGAAAACCTCGGCGCTGAACAAGTTCCTGCAAAGCTGGGATGTGCATAACGTGTTTGTGCCGGGCGGTAATGCGTTCCCGCAAAACTTCCAGGCCAACCCGACGGACACCATCGGCGCGATCACCCTGATGGCGGCGCAGGCGATTAAAGATCAGTACCTGAAAAACCCTGGTCCACTGGTTCAGGCATAAGCGGAGATGAACAGGATGAAACTCAAAAGTTTATTTATCGCTAATGCTCTGCTGCTGGGAGCAGGTTTTATGGCGAATGCGCAGGCGGATACCAGTACACAATCCGATAACGCAGCGCTGATCAAACAGGGCGAATATGTGGCGCGTCTGGGCGACTGCGGGGCGTGTCATACGGTCGCTGGCAAACCGGCGTTTTCCGGCGGACTGGCGATCAACTCGAATCTGGGCACCATTTATTCCACCAACATTACGCCAGATAAAGACCACGGCATTGGCGGTTATACCGAAGCACAGTTCTCCGATGCGGTGCGTAAAGGCGTTCTGCCGGACGGTACCCGTTTGTATCCGGCGATGCCTTATCCGGATTACGCCAAAATCAACGATGAAGATATGCACGCGCTTTACGTTTACTTTATGCAGGGCGTAAAACCGAGCGCGGAACAGCCACCGGAAACGGATCTGAGTTTCCCGTTCAGTCAGCGCTGGGGGATGCGTTTCTGGAACTGGGCGTTTGCCTCGGATAAGCCTTTCAAGCCAATCGGGGGGGCTTCTGAGCAGGTAAACCGCGGCGCGTATCTGGTGGAAAGTCTCGGTCACTGCGGCAGTTGCCATACTCCGCGCGGTTTCGGTATGAACGAGAAAGCGCTGGACAGCAGCGACTCTGATTTCCTGGCGGGCGGCAGCCTGAATAACTGGGACGTCCCTTCCCTGCGCGGCGTCGCGCACTGGAATGAACAGGAGATCGTCGATTATCTGGGCAAAGGGCGTAATGACAAAGCGGCGGTTGGCGGCGAAATGACGTCTGTGGTGGAAAACAGTACTGCCCACATGACCGATGACGACCTGAAAGCCATCGCGGCCTACATCAAATTCCTGGGCGGCAATCCGCCGGTTCCGGCAGAGGACACGCAGAAAGCCAGCGCGACCGAAGCCAAACTGACAGCGGCGAAAAATCTCAGCGAAGGCGAGCGTTTGTATCTGGATAACTGCGGTGCATGTCACTTCGTGACAGGTAAAGGCGCACCGGGCGTGTTCCCGCAGCTAGATCAGGCAACGATTGTGAATGCCAAAGATCCGACCGGATTAATTCACACCATTTTGGCGGGCGCACAGCAACCGTCCACCGCGCGCGCACCGTCTACGCTGGTGATGCCGGGCTTTGCTAACCGTCTGACGGACGAAGAAGCGGCACAACTGTCGACCTTTATCCGTCAGGGCTGGAGCAACAATGCTCCGGCAGTGACCGCAAAAGATGTCAGCGAAGTCAGAAAAAACCTGACGAAGTAATCACTTTTGCAGGCTACAACGGCTTTCCTAACGGAAGGCCGTTTTTTTATACGCGATCAGGCGGCTGGCGTTTCATGCAAATGACGCCACAGAATTTTCCCTTCTGCATCCACCACAAACAACACCGTCGAATAACGCAGCGTTTCCGGCTGGCCGGGCAACTGCTGGCGTTCCTGATACGCAACGACCGCGCCTTTTTCACTTTCAGCAATCAGCACCGGCTTTTCGACCTCAATCTTCAGCCCGCTTTTCGCGCCCCGCTGCGCCCTGAAAAAAGCACATAACGCCGGATGATCCAGCCGGTGGCCGGTGATAGTTACCATCGAATAGGCCGGACTAAACCGCACCAGCAGTTCATCACAAACCTGCTCAGGTGCAGCGGAGTCTGTAAACCAGCGCTGAATTAACACATGCGCATCAAACACTTCTTTCACAAAACGATTCATCTTCTTTCCTTTTGAAGTTCCTGCTGATGCAGTTCCTGCACAATTTCCCGGCCCGGCAACCGCAGACACAGCATGACCGGAACAATAACGCTGGCGGCGGCAAAAATGAACGCCAGCCTGAACGCAGATTGCGGGAGGTAAATCTGCAAAATATTGAGCATCACGCTGACCAGCGTCACGCCGAGGCAAAAACTCAGCTGGCGGTTGATGTTCCACACCGCGCTGGCATCGGCCAGTTTCTCCGTCTGAATATGTAAAAACGCGCCACTTTGCGCCGTGCTGCTGCACAAACTGCTGCCCGCACCCATCAGCGTGAACGCCGCGATCGCCAGCCACGGTGCTGCGGGAAACACACTGAGCAGCGCCAGCAAGCCAATACCTGCGCCCTGAATCAGGCAGCCGGGAATAAACAGCGCCCGCGGCCCGATCCGGTTAAACATTTTGCCGGTAAAACTGATGGCAGCAAACGACGCCAGCGACCAGGGCAACATCAGCCCCCCCGACTGCGTTGCCGAGAAATGATGTTCATTTTGCAGATACAGCATGGCGATCAGGCTGACGCCGGTAAACACGCCGGGAACCCACTGATAAACCAGCATGCCGGTACGCAGCAGCGGATCTTTCATCAACGTCAGATCCAGCAAAGGCTCAGGCTGTTTTCGGGAGACGCCAACAAACATCGCCATCAGCCCTGCGCCCGCCAGCAAAAATGCGCTGCCGCTCAGCCATTCACTGCTTTCACCCAGCGACGTCAGCCCCCATAACACCAGCGTCAGCCCGCCGTTGAGCAGTGTAAATCCTTTCAGATTGAATCTTCCAGCCAGTTCCTGCGGCGTTTGTGGCAGCCAGCGCAGTGCCAGCACCCAGCCAAGCAGCGCCAGAGGCAGACTGGCAATAAACACCCAGCGCCAGCTGAAACTGTCCACGATAATGCCGCCGATGGCCGGAGAAAGCGCCGGTGCCATCAGCCCGACCAGCATGATCACCGCCGAAAGTCTGGCACGTTCGTGGCTGCGGTACAGCGCGTACGTCAGCGTCTGCCCGAGCGGGATCAATAATCCGCCGCCCAGCCCCTGCACAATACGCCAGGCAATCAGCGTGGTCAGATTTCCGGCGCTTGCTGCGCCAACAGAGGCAAGCATAAAAATCGTCAATGAAAGGATGAAAATCCGGCGCGCCCCGAAACGTGCGGCCAGCCAGCGACTGAGCGGGATAACCAGCGTCAGCCCGAGAATATATCCGGTGCTGACCCACGCCAGCGCGCTGACCGGTGCATCAAACTGACGTGCGATGCCGGGATACGCCACGTTAGCGATAAACATGTTGATCAGATCAACGAAAAAACCGAGCAAATACACCGCGGCAACCCGCGCTCTGTGACTCATCTGCACTCATCCACAATCAGTTAAGGCGTGCAATCTAACGGAGATATTGTCCGGGATAAACGGGCGCGGCGCAGTTACACTGTCAAAAATATTTTGACAATCAGGACGCAGGAAATGCTGAATTTGCAGCGGCTGGAGATTTTCGTCGCGGTGGTTAACGCAGGCAGTTTTACTGGCGCGGCGGCTTCGCTCGGGCTGACCAAAGCGGTGGTCAGTTTCAACATAAAGCAGCTTGAGAGTGAAACCGGCGTCGCATTGCTGACCCGCAGCACACGACGACTGGCACTGACTGAATCGGGCGAACGCTTTTATCAGCGATGTCAGGACTTATTACAGGAAGCGGAAGCGGTGCTGGATGACGTGCGCCGGGAACACGGCGGCCTGAGCGGACAACTGCGGATCACCAGTACGCCGGAATACGGTGCACGCGTGGTGGTTCCGGCGCTGGCGGCGTTCTCTGCACTGCATCCGCAATTACGCATTCAGCACGTTGCGTCCTCGAATCACGATGACCTGATTTCCGGACGCTTCGATCTGGCGATCCGCCTCGGTCAGTTAGCCGATTCCAGTCACCACGCCGCCACGCTGGGGAGTTTTGAAATCCTGCCGGTAGCCTCTGCGGCATATTTGCAACAATCAGGAAGTATTCAAACACCGGAGCAGCTGGCCCAGGCTTCATGGATTGCGCACAGCCGGTTGCCGCTGCCAATGAGCTGGCCGGTAACCCATACCCGTGGGGAGCAAATTCCGTTTCGTGTTTCTTCGCCTCCGGCCGTGACCGCCGACAGCGCGTCGGCGTTGTTAGCTTTTGCGCTGGCTGGTACGGGCGTCGCCCTGCTGCCCGACTGGCTGGTGCAACCGGAAATCGACGCACAGCGTTTATGCCATTTGCTGCCCGATCACCGGTTCCCGACACAGGGCATTTTCGCGCTCTATCCCAACACCCGCCATGTCCCTGAAAAGGTGCGGCGGTTTATTGATTTTTTGCAAAAACAGATGGCGGAATGAAAGTAATCTGAATAATCATTGGGAGATCATCTTGAGAATGTGGCCTGCCCGGCCATTTCCATCGACAGGTCTGAACGATGTGTCGATGGTATAAACATATCGCTCAAACATGACGATGAAATCGCATTTCATCGACATGTTTGAGCCGGAAGACATTACGTGTATTGACGCGTTTCTTTTTTTCAGTGGCAGATAAATTGGCGGAGTTTCCCGCTCAGTCTAAGATTTACTTCAGCTAACAGAAGGAAAACGCTGACTATGATCCTCGAAACATCGCGGTTGTTGCTCCGGCCTGTCGAGGCTGATGACATCGGTTCATTTTTTGCTATTTACGGCGATCCGCAAACCAATCTGTTTAATCCGCGCGGTCCGCTCAAAGACATGGCGGCAGCGAAGGAAAAACTTAGCGGCTGGTTACAGGAATGGCCGGAACACGGTTTCGGCCATTGGGCGATCGCGCTGAGTCATAAGCCGGATGAGATTATCGGCTTCGGTGGGCTGGGAGTTCGCGAAGGCTACGAAAATCACCGGGTATTTCTCGGCTATCGCTTTGCGACCATCGCGTGGGGAAAAGGGCTGGCAACGGAATTTGCCAGCGCATCGCTGAACGCAGGTTTCGAGAAACTGCATCTTGAGCGGATCTCAGCCACCGTGCGCGAAAATCATCTGGCTTCGCAGCGTGTGCTGGAGAAAATCGGCATGCAAAAAGTCGGTTTTGAAGGTGATCCGGTACATGGCACCGGCAGTTACCTTTACCGGCAGACGGATCACCGCACAATCCGCTGATCGCTAAAATCAGCAGGCGGCCAGCGCGTCAACGTCACCTGCGGTGATCAACGCCAGATTTGTGGAAATTTTATCTGCTGGCCAGTTCCACCAGGCGATCTGCTCCAGGCGGGCGATCGTCTCATTGTCGAAACGGTATCTGATGACCTTAGCCGGATTACCTCCCACGATGGCGTAAGCAGGGACATCACCGGTGACCACCGATTTCGATGAAACAATGGCTCCGTTCCCGACCTTAACGCCGGGCATAAACAGCGCTTCATAGCCAATCCACACATCATTCCCGATCACCGTATCGCCTTTATAAGGCAGGTCTTCTGCCGCAGGCATCACCTTTTCCCATCCGTTGCCAAATATCTGAAACGGATAGGTCGAAATGCCAGAGAGCTTGTGATTCGCCCCGTTCATGATGAATTTCACCCCGCGGGCCAGCGCGCAAAACTTTCCAATCACCAGCTTATCGCCAATAAAAGGAAAGTGATAAAGGACGTTGCGCTCGAAATCTTCTGAATCAACAGGATCGTCATAGTAGGTGTAGTCGCCAATAATAATATTGGGGTTGCTGACGGTGTTTTTGATGAAGCAGACCTGAGGAAATCCCTCCATCGGATGCTTGTTATCGGGGGACGGACCAGACATGTTATCTCCTTATAAAAATGACCCGGCGGGATATGATGCAGACCCCATTAAGAGTCATGGTGCCAGCACTCTATTTTAGAGGATAATCGCGGGTATACGTTCACTATTCAGGAAATCCGCGAATGACACAACACCTCGCACCAGAAGACTATTACACTGAAAAGTACGGTCTGACCCGTACCCATTCTGAAATTCTCAACGCAGCAAATTACGTGCAGCCGGGCAAAGCGCTGGATCTAGGGTGTGGCAGCGGACGTAACTCGCTGTATCTCAACCTGAAAGGTTTTGATGTCACCGGCTGGGACAACAATGCGATGAGCGTCGCAAAAGTGCATGACATTATTGCCGCAGAATCCCTGCAACACATCAATATCAGCGAGCAGGATCTGAACACGCATCGTTTCAGCGGTGAATATGATTTTATCTTTTCAACGGTAGTGATGATGTTTCTGCAACGCGACAGCATCCCGCATATTATTCAGGACATGCACGCTGCGACGAAAACCGGAGGCTACAACCTGATTGTCGCCGCGATGGACAGCCCGGATTTCCCGTGCCCGTTGCCCTTCCCGTTCACCTTCCAGCCTGAAGAACTGCGCGAGTATTACCGTGGCTGGGAAATCGTGAAGTACAACGAAGACGTCGGCGAGCTGCATAAACGCGATGAAAACGGTAACCGCTATAAACTGCGCTTTGCGACGATGCTGGCGAAAAAGATTTGATGTGAAATAAGCTGGCGGGAACGCCGCCAGCCCTGTAAATCTGCCGAAGCCGGATGCTAGTGTTTTATCATCACATGCCGGATTGCCGTGTAATCTTCCAGTCCGTACATCGACATATCTTTGCCGTAGCCGGATTGCTTTTGTCCGCCGTGCGGCATTTCGCTGACCAGCATGAAGTGCGTATTCACCCAGGTACAACCGTATTGCAGACGGGCGCTGAGGCGATGGGCGCGACCGATGTTTTGCGTCCAGACCGATGAAGCCAGCCCGTAATTCGATTCATTTGCCCAGTCGAGAACCTGCTCTTCGGTGTCGAATTCGGTGATGCTGACCACCGGTCCGAACACTTCACGCTGCACGATTTCATCTTCCTGACGCGCTCCCGCCAGCACGGTAGGCTGGAAATAATAGCCTTCGCCGCGCACGCGTTCGCCGCCGGTGACAACCTGAATATGCGCCTGCTGTTTTGCGCGTTGCACGAAACCTTCCACCCGTTCTAAATGTGCTGCCGATACCAGCGGCCCCATTTCTGCGCTTTCATCTGTCCCAAGTTTGATCGTAGAAACCGCTTCGCCCAGCGCGTTGACCAGCCGCGAATAAACCCCTTTTTGCACATAGAGTCGACAGGCCGCGGTGCAGTCTTGTCCGGCGTTGTAGAAACCGAACGTGCGCACGCCTTCCACCACCTGATCGATATCCGCGTCATCAAACACGATCACCGGCGCTTTGCCACCGAGTTCCATATGCGTGCGTTTGATGCCGCTGGTGGCCTGCGCAACAATTTTCTCGCCGGTTGCGACCGAGCCGGTCAAAGAGATCATCCGCACTTTATCGTGATGCGTCAGCGCGTTACCCACCGTCTGACCGTCGCCAAACAACACATTCAGCACACCCGCCGGGAACAAATCCTGCGCCAGTTCGCCCAGCTTCAGCGCCGTCAGCGGCGTAATTTCAGAAGGTTTGATCACCACACAGTTGCCCGCCGCCAGCGCCGGAGCAATTTTCCAGGCAGCCATCATCAGCGGATAATTCCACGGCGCGATAGAGGCAATAACTCCCAGCGGATCACGGCGGATCATGGAAGTATGACCGGTCAGATACTCGCCGCTGGCCAGTCCGTTCAGACAACGGCTGGCACCGGCAAAGTAACGAAACACATCAGCTACCGCCGGGATCTCATCGCCCAGCGCCAGATGAAAAGGTTTGCCGCAGTTCAGCGATTCGAGTTTCGCGAGGGCTTCAGCATTGGCTTCAATGCGATCGGCCAGCGCCAGTAACAACTCAGAACGGGTTTTCGGCGTGGTTTGCCCCCATTCGGTAAAAGCTTTGTGCGCCTGATCGACAGCCTGTTTGGTCTGCTGCTCGCTGGCCTGCGCCAGTCGCACTATTTCCTGCCCGTTATGCGGGTTGTAAACCGGCAACGACGTCCCTTCTCCGGCAACCAGCTCACCATTAATCAGCATGTTCGTTTGCATTATTTTTTCCTTATTATTTGCCGTCACCGGCCACATCAGACCCGTTTCTTGTCAGATACCATGCGCCCAAAATCGGGATCATGGTCAGTACCATCAGGCACAGCGCCACCACGTTGGTGACCGGCACTTCGCGCGGACGTCCCAGCTGATTGAGCAGCCAGATAGGCAGCGTGCGCTCGTGTCCGGCGGTGAAGGTAGTGACGATGATTTCATCGAAAGACAGCGCAAACGCCAGCATTCCGCCCGCCAGCAGCGCGGTGCTCAGGTTGGGTAAAATGATGTAGCGGAAGGTCTGCCAGCCGTCGGCGCCTAAATCCATCGATGCCTCGATCAGGCTGTGGGTGATGCGACGGAAACGGGCGATGACGTTGTTATAAACAATCACCATGCAGAACGTGGCATGACCGATAACGATGGTGAGCATGCCCGGTTCGATTTGTGCGGCGTGAAACGCGTTGAGCAGTGCCAGCCCGGTGATGATCCCCGGCAAGGCAATCGGCAGCATGAACAGCAAGGTGATACTGTTTTTGCCGTAGAAATTGCGCCGGTACAGCGCCGCTGCTGCCAGCGTGCCCAGCACCATCGCAATCACCGTGGCGTAACAGGCGATTTGCACCGAGAGCCAGACGGCGTCGAGAATGTCATGTCTCCCCGCCGCCACCGCGAACCAGTGCAGCGTGAAGCCTTTTGGCGGAAAACTGAAGGCTGCGTCTTCGGTGTTAAAGGCGTAAACCGCGATGATCAGCAGCGGGAAATGCAGGAAAACCAGCCCGCCCCATGCGGACAGTTTGAGTAACCAGGGTGCGCGTTTAGAGTGCATCGAAAGCTCCCAGTCGTTTAACCATCGACAGATAAACAGCAATCAGCACAATCGGCACCAGCGTGAACGCCGCCGCCATCGGCATATTGCCAATCGACCCCTGCTGGGAATACACCATATTGCCGATGTAATACCCCGGCGGCCCCACCAGTTGCGGGATGATGTAATCGCCGAGCGTCAGGGAGAAGGTGAAAATCGAACCCGCGGCAATACCCGGCACCGCCAGCGGGAAGATGACATAGCGCAACGTCTGCCAGGGTTTCGCGCCCAGATCTTCGGATGCCTGGATCAGGGACGGCGGGAGACGTTCAAGCGCTGCCTGAATCGGCAAAATCATAAACGGCAGCCAGATGTAAACGAACACCCAGAAGCGCCCGATCCCCGACGTTGACAGCGTATTGCCGCCGATACCCGGCAGACTCAGCATCGCGGTCAGCAGCGGTTCCAGCCCGAGATGTTCTAGGAACCATTGCAGTACGCCACCTTTGGAAAGCAGCAGCGTCCACGCATAGGCTTTGACGATGTAACTCGCCCACATCGGCAACATGATCGCGACATAGAAGAAAGCTTTTTTCTTGCCCGTAATGTAGCGCGCCATGTAATAAGCAATCGGAAACGCCAGCACCGCGCTGAAAAACGACACCAGCAGCGCCATGCTCACCGTGCGGATAATGATGTCGGCGTTAACCGGATCAAACAGCGCGCGCAGATTCGCCGTGGTCAGCGTCGAAGACACCGTCATGGTGAAATCGTCGAAGGTATACAAACCCTGCCACAGCAGCGCAAACAACGAACCTAAATAGATGGCACCGAACCACAACAGCGGCGGAACCAGCAGCAGCGCCAGATAAAATCCGGGGCGATGATGCAGGAAAGTGATCAGCGCCCGGCCACGCCGCGCCCGCTTCTCGTAAGGAGTCATACTGATATCCATCGTTTAACCCTCAAGCAGCGCCACCATGGCGTCCCGGTTCCAGCATGCCACCACCGGTTGCCCGGTCTGGAAGTGGGTTTGCAGGCTGGCCGCCAGATTATTCGGTTCACTGACAAACAGCCGCTCACCGCCATCCAGCGCCAGTTCGTAGCGCGTCGCCGCCCCCTGAAAATGGATATCTTTCAGGATGGCGCTGACCTGCACGATACTGCTGTCAGCTTGCGGTTGCGGCGTCAGGCGGATATGTTCCGGACGAATCGAGCGGCTGCCGGGAAGGCCGGTGAGCCTGAGGGAGAGATCAGAATTAAGCACATTGGCGGTACCGACAAACTGCGCGACAAACGCCGTGCGCGGATTGAGATACAGCTCGCGCGGTGAATCCACCTGCTCGATGCGCCCGTTGTTAAACACCGCCACGCGGTCCGACATCGACAGCGCTTCACTCTGATCATGCGTGACGAAAATGAAGGTAATGCCCAGTTCGCGTTGCAGTTTTTTCAGCTCGCCCTGCATCTGCTCTCGCAGTTTGAGATCGAGCGCGCCGAGCGGTTCATCGAGCAGCAGAACGCTGGGCTGATTGACCAGCGCTTCCATCGCGCGGATATTGCGTTCTTTTTTGCCCACGCCTTTCACCATCAGGCCATACGCAACGTTCTCCAGCACGGTCATGTGCGGAAACAGCGCGTAATCCTGAAAGACGGTATTCACATCCCGCTCATAAGGCGCGAGTTTTGTGGCCTCTTTGCCATGAATGCGGATGGAACCGGATGACAGCGTTTCAAACCCGGCAATCAGGCGCAGGCAGGTGGTCTTACCCGAACCCGAAGGCCCAAGCATGGAAAAGAATTCGCCGTCCTGAATATCGATCGACACATTATCGACGGCTTTGGTTTCCCCGAATATTCGGGAAACATTAATAAATTGTACGGCGGGCATAGTTAGCTCCCGGGGTTTCATTTTTGAAAAAACCAATTCCACTGGAATACGCAAAAATCATTTGAGTCGCAGGAAGGCGGCAAACTCACGAATCCCGATGAGCTGACACAGGTCAGTGATTCGGGTGAGAGAGTGCAGCCAACGCATCTGCGGCGCAAAGGATGCCGCGTATTAACGGCCGCCCATAATGGCGATATAGTCCTGTGTCCATTTACTGTATGGAACGAACTTGCCGCCTTCGGACTGTGGCGTTTTCCAGAATGAAATCGACGCGAATTTATCGAAGCCGTTGGTCTGACAGCCTTCTGCGCCTAACAACGGGCTGGCTTTACAACCCGCCGGAACCGCAGGCACAGAACCAAACCAGGCGGCGACGTCGCCCTGCACTTTCGGTTCAAGCGACCAGTTCATCCACTGATAGGCGCAGTTCGGATGTTCGGAATCCGCCGCCAGCATGGTGGTATCCGCCCAGCCGGTAACGCCTTCTTTCGGAAACACGGTGGCAATCGGCTGCTTCTCGCCTTTCAGTGAGTTGGCCTGATACGGCCATGAGGAACTGGCGACCACACCTTCGTTTTTGAAATCGCTCATCTGCACGGAGGCGTCGTGCCAGTAACGGTGGATCAGCGGATGCTGGGCACGCAGCAGTTTCAGCACGGCCTGATACTGGGTTTCATTGAGCTGATACGGATCTTCAATTTTGAGATCTGGCTGGGTACTTTTCAGGTACAGCGCGGCATCGGCAATGGCGATCGGCCCGTCATAGGCCTGAACGCGTCCCTGATTCGGTTTGCCATCTGGCAGATTTTGCGGGACAAAAATCACCGCCCAGCTGTCCGGCGGTGTCGGGAATGTTTTGGTGTTGTACATCAGCAGGTTCGGCCCCCACTGGTATGGCGTGCCGTAAACTTTGCCGCCAACGTTAAACCATGCGCCTTTGGTCAGGCGCGGATCGACGTTTTTCCAGTTAGGGATCAGCGCAGGGTTGATCGGCTGCACGCGTTTACCGTAAATCAGACGCAGCGAAGCATCGCCGGACGCCGTCACCAGGTCATAGCCGCCCTTCGCCATCAGGCTGACCATTTCATCGGACGTCGCCGCGGTTTTCACATTCACTTTGCAGCTGGTTTGTTTTTCGAACTGCGTCACCCAGTCATAGTTTTTGTCACTTTCGCCGCGCTCGATATACCCCGGCCACGCAACAATATTTAACTGGCCTTCGCCTTTGCCAATACTGGTGGGTGCGTCGTCGGCCAGCGCGCTATTTAAGAAACTCAGCAGGCCCAAACAAATAGCAGATAAAGCGTAAACACCTTTGTTCTTATTCATCGCTTACTCCTGTCCTGTCGTCGTAAATGTTGTTTTTAGAATTGAGGTTTGAACTTCGCCATGATGTGTCTGACTACGCTGTAGTCCTGTAAGGAATAACTGGAAAGATCGTTGCCGTAGCCGGAGCGTTTCAGTCCGCCGTGCGGCATTTCACTGACCAGGGAAAAGTGGGTGTTAATCCACGTGGTGCCATATTGCAGATGCGAGGAAATCTGCATGGCGAGGTCGATATTTTGTGTCCAGACTGAGGAAGCCAGTCCGTATTCAGATTCGTTGGCCCAGCTGACGACCTGCTCAAGCGAGTCAAAACGCGTCACGCTGACCACCGGCCCGAACACTTCGCGCTGGACGATTTCATCACTTTGCAGACAACCCGCCAGCAGCGTCGGCTGGTAATAAAAACCGGAACCGGAATGGGATGCCGCGCCGGTAATCCGCTCGATATGCGGCTGACTCAGCGCCCGCTCGACAAAGCTGGATACGCGGTCACGCTGTCTGGCACTGATGAGCGGTCCCATAAAGTTTTCGCTGTCATTCTTTTTGGCGAACGGCAACTGAGCAATGGCGTCGCCCAGTTTTTCCACCAGACGTTCGTAGATCCCGGCCTGCGCATAAACGCGGCAGGCGGAGGTGCAATCCTGTCCGGCGTTGTAGTAGCCCCAGGTGCTGACGGCGTGGACCACATCGTCAATATCCGCGTCATTACACACAATTACCGGCGCTTTACCGCCCAGCTCAAGATGAGTGCGTTTTACGGTTTTAACTGCGGCCTGCAAAATCCGTTGTCCGGTGACGATATCGCCGGTCAGGGAGATCAAACGAACGTGAGAATGGCTGACCAGTGCGTTGCCGACGCTTTCTCCGCTGCCGGTGATCACGTTGAGCACGCCCGGCGGCAGGATGTCCTGCAAAGCAGGCAGTAAGGCAAGAATGGTCAGGGGAGTATGTTCGGAAGGCTTGAAAACGACGGTGTTTCCGGCGGCCAGCGCCGGTGCGATTTTCCACGCTGACATCATCAGCGGATAATTCCACGGGGCGATAGAAGCGACAACGCCAAGCGGGTCACGGCGCACCATGGAGGTATGACCGGGCAGGTATTCTCCGGCCAATTGCCCCTGCTGACACCGGACAGCACCGGCGAAAAAACGGAAGACATCCACGGCGGCTGGCAGATCGTCATTAAGCGCCTGATGCAGCGGTTTGCCGCAGTTTAAGGCTTCAAGACGCGCCAGCTGCGGCGCCTGCTTTTCGATAGCATCGGCAATGCGTAAAAGGAGAGTGCCGCGTTCGGCAGGCGTGGTACGTGACCAGCGGGCAAATGCCTGACTGGCGGCGTTAACGGCCATATCGACCTGCGCCAGTGACGTTTCCGCCACTTCTGCAATCACCTCGCCGGTGGCGGGATTAAAAATACTCTGCGTTGCGCCCTCGCCATGCAGAAGGTCGCCGTTAATCGCGTGTTTATCAGAGAAACTGGCAACAAATTCTGCATCCGACATCGTACTGCCCCTCAGAGAAGTCAGTCATAGGGAATTAACAAAAATGTTATTAGCTAGTAACAAAACTGCTAATTCACATTAGGTAATTTCTCTGAGGGCAACAAATAGCAATTATTGAAGGCTGCGTTCGGAAAAAACGAATGCTCCGGTTAAGACGGTTTTCTCTTGGCGCTGTTTTCACGAGCGATCGTCAGAAACGGCGTCACCAGTTCAGGCCGCGCACTGCCGCGACGCCATGCCAGTCCGATATCCAGCGGTTCGATGGAATCCTCAAGCTTGCTGGCCTCGATCATATTCCCTTCCAGTGACCAGGCGCGGTAAGCCATGTCCGGCTGTACTGATACGCCCAACCCGGCAGCCACCAGACTGCGCACCGCCTCGGTTGACGCGGTTTTCATCGCAATATTGGGCTTGAGTCCGGCCCGCGCCCAAAGCCGCTGCGCGTGTTTTTCCATCTCATCCACGTTGAGCTGGATCAGCGGTTCATTGGCAATATCCGCCAGAGAAATACTTTCCCGCTCCAGCAGCGGATGCAACGGCGGCAGCCACAGACGGTAAGAAGAATGGGTCAGAACCTCGGTTTGCAGCGCGTCACGATCTTCCAGATTTGAGAGGATCAGCACACCGATGTCGATCTCGCCGCTGACCAGCAGGTGCTCGATATACTGGCGTTCATCCTCGACCACTTTGACATCGACATTCGGGTAATAGGCGTTGAATTGTTTGAGTAAATCCACCAAAAAGTATCCGGCCACCAGGCTGGTCACGCCCAGCGTCAGCTGACCGGTGACATTTTCGGTACCCATCTGCAGGCTGCGTTTGGCGTTATCAACGGTGGCCAGAATAAGATACGACTGGCGTAAAAACTGATGCCCCTGATGGGTCAGCGTCATCCCTTTGGCATGGCGGTCAAACAGCCGCGCCTCGGTTTCCGTCTCAAGTTGCTGAATCGCCTGTGTCAGCGAGGACTGTGAAACAAAAGAGGCCTGTGCGGCAGCGGATATCGATCCGGTTTCTGCAACGGCAATAAAATGGCGGATCTGGCGCAGTGTCAGCATAACGGCTCTCTCATCGCATTAAAAAACCGAATCCTGTGCGGTAGCATTCGGTTTTAGGGAATGATCAAGTAATGGCAGAGAGGGGATTTTTGTCAAACCGGGGACAGGCGTTTTGCGAGACATGCCGGAGAATGGGAAAGGAAGGCTCAAAGGTTTAAAGAAAAGCACTATATTGTGAGGCCAGCGCAGAAAGTGAAAATATCCGCTGGTAAGCAATAGTGGATAAACTATACTCGCTGTAAGATTAAATCTTACATGAGGTAATAATGGCCAGAACAATGACGGTTGATTTGGGTGATGAGCTGCGCGAGTTCATTGATTCTCTTGTGCAATCTGGAGATTACAGAACTCAAAGTGAAGTACTGCGCGACGCATTGCGACTTCTGCGTGAAAAGCAGGCCGAATCTCACTTGCACACGCTACGTGCCCTGCTGGCTGAAGGTATCAATAGCGGAACGCCACAAGGATGGGATAAGGATTCGTTCCTGCAACGAGTGAAAGGAAAAAATGATCAAACGGAAAGAGATTAATTTAACGCCCAGAGCGACTGAGGACCTGGAAAACCTCTGATTCTATAGCCAGGAACAGTTTGGCCTTCTTAAGGCCGACGAATATATCGGACGAATTTCTGATATTTTTGAGTTAATTGCCACATATGAAGTAGGAATCAAAAGGCCGGAGTTAGGAGACTCTCTATATTCACTTCCCGTTGAAAAGCACGTAGTTTTCTTTCTCGTGTCAGAGCTGGTGATTATAGTTATCCGTATCCTCAATCAGTCCCAGGATGTGCCCCGGCATCTGCTCTGGCACTAATTTCATCCCGTCATATGATTCCTGAGTGTTACCAGAAGCAAAAAAAACCACGCAAACTTCGCGTGGCTTTCAGATTCAAAACTTCAGTCTTTCATCAATTTTCTAGCTGATACGTCAGCGTGATTTCCGCGTTCAGTACTTTAGAAACCGGGCAACCGGCTTTGGCTTTTTTGATGATTTCGTCGAATTTGTCTTTATCGATACCCGGCAATTTCACTTTGCTGTCGAGCGCGATTTTGGTAATCGCAAAGCCGCCATCCACTTTATCCAGTGAAACATCTGCGACAGTATCAATGCTTTCTGGCGTGTGCCCTGCTTCGCCGAGCATAAGCGAAAGTGCCATTGAGAAGCAGGCAGAATGCGCTGCTGCTATTAATTCTTCCGGGTTGGTGCCGGGTTTTCCTTCAAAACGGGTGTTGAAACCATAAGGCTGGTCCTTCAGCGCGCCGCTCTCAGAAGAGATGTGACCTTTACCGTGTTTAATGTCACCTTCCCAATGCGCTTGCCCTTTCTTATGAATGGTCATGTTTTCCTCCTGTTTGTATTACATTCACTTTAAGTATAGCTTCAGATCCGTGTTTCGCGAGGATGGCGCGGCTATGCGGCCTGCGGGCACGTTTTTCCATCATTACAACGTTATTGAAAACAGAGGAAAAAATATGTTTGAACCCCAAGATATCGTTCAGTCTAAAACCGGCGGCCCGAAACTGGTCGTACAGCGTGTTGAAGGCGACACCCTATGGTGTACGCGTCAGGACGACTTCGGCGCAACGGAAATTGAAGTGAAAGCGGATACCGTGAGCCTGTATCACGAAGAAGGCGATTTCGGCGTTTGCTGATCCCGTTTTGCTTCCTGCCTTTGGCTGCCACTGGCGGCCTTTTTGACTGCCTGTGAATGGCTGAAACTCAGGCTGGAATAGCCCTTCCTCGGGGATGGCCGGAATCATGCGTATGAATGTATTGATTAGCCATAATCATAATTTCCAATTATGTAAGATTCTGAATATAGTAGTCGGAAATTACTGAGAATTATCGGATGAAGGAACCGGCCATAATGAATAAGCATTTTGCGTGGATGTCTGTCGTTGTCGCTGCCGCATTTTTAAGCGGATGTGCGCAACAACAAACAGTTAAAAACGCCGAGCAGGATCAGTCTGCACTTAACTCCCGTTGCTACACTGAGTTCAAAGCACTTCAGACGCTGGATAAAAATGCTTTCAATGTCTACAAGCAGCAATTTAATCAGCTCAATGAGGCGTATGCCGTTTATAAAACTAATGCTTCGCTGATCAACAAAGACTCTAAAGAAATGTTTGCTCTCGAATTAAAAGACAAGCAAACCCTTATCTGTGCCCGTGTTAAAAGCGCCGTGTTCAATAACATGAATCAGCGTTCTCAGATGCTCAACGATATCTAAAAGATTCCAACATTGAATCCTGAGATTCCACAATCTCAGAATTCAATGATTCCCGCCTTACCAGATAGCCATTACCAGCCTTTCACCGCATCGCCGTGATAAATAGCATCTGCCGCTTTGACAGTGGCGTCAGTCTGATAGGCTTCCACCAGTTCTTTCACCGCCTGACTGTCTTTGTTATCTTCACGCGCCACAATGATATTCACGTAAGGTGAATCTTTATCTTCCACAAAGAGCCCGTTTTTACCCGGCGTCAGTCCGACCTGGCCTGAATAGGTGGTATTGATGATCGCCAGCTCGATTTTGTCATCGTCAATAGCGCGGGTCAGCTGAGGCGCTTCGATCTCAACAATCTTCAGATGTTTTGGATTCTCGATAATATCCAGCGACGTCGGCAGTAAACCTGTGCCCTCTTTCAGTTTGATCAACCCGACTTTTTGCAGCAGTAACAATGAGCGGCCAAGGTTCGTCGGATCGTTAGGTACAGCCACCTGTGCGTTATCACTCAACTGGTCGATGGATTTAATTTTGCGCGAGTAACCGGCAATCGGATAAACGAACGTTTTACCCACTTCCACCAGCTTATAGCCACGCTCTTTGATTTGTTTATCCAGATAAGGGCGATGCTGGAAGGAGTTAACGTCGATATCGCCGCTGCTTAGCGCGGAATTAGGCAATACGAAATCGGTGAATGTCACCACTTCGACATCCAGATTGTATTTGTCTTTGGCCGTTTTTTTGATGGTTTCCCACATCTGCTGATCGATACCGGCACTGATCCCGACCTTGATGTGATTCTCATTAGATTTTTGATCACAGGCAGTCAGCGCCAGAACGCCCGCCAGAGATAAGGCCAGAACAGATAATTTTAATATTGTGCGCATAAGGTTTACTCTTTCCGTGAATAAATTTTCAAGTTGAAACAGACTGTTAAGCCGACAGTGTTTCAAATCGCTTCCCGCGCGGCAAATACGAAAAAGAAATAACCTAATGCAAACCCGCCAGAAATAAACAAAGCCCGCAATATACGGGCTTTGAAAGGGCAGAAATTTCAAATGTGGAAAGATTTCCTGATCGTTATCCGATCATTCTGAAGCACCGTGCAACGTCACAGGCTGCGGACGGGAGAGGAAAATCGTGATCCCCGCCAGCAATGTCAGCACACCGCCAAGCAGGAAGGCGCTGCTCACGCCCGAATTGTCTGCGAGGATCCCGCCAAACAATGCGCCAAGCGCCAGCGAGGTCTGGAAAACACACACCAGCAGCGCCGAACCGGTTTCGAAAAGCGCAGGCGACGCCTGATACGTCCAGATATTCAGGCACACCGGCAACGCGCCAAACGCTAATCCCCACAAGATGACCAGCGCACAAGCCAGCGCTAACGGCACCTGGAACAGCGACAACACCAGCACAGAAACACTCAGCAACAGCATATTGAGCATAAACGCTCTCTTTACACCGAACTCGCTAACACTGATTTCAGTCGTCAGCGTGCCCACCAGCCCGGCAACACCGTAGCCCATCAGCAACAACGAGATATCACTGGCGGAAAGATGCAGATTGAACCGCAGCCAGGGTTCGAGGTAGGTATAGGCCGCAAAATGACCGCCCGCCATGAAAATACCGATGATAAGCGCGTAACGGATCCCCGCGACTTTAGTGACGCCCAGCATCGCGCGCAGGCCGATAGATTGCTGCGCGGGCAACGACGGCAGCGCCAGCCATTGCAGTACGAAGAAGACCAGCGCCAGCACGGCATTGAGAGTAAATGCCATGCGCCAGCCAAACAGATCGCCGATAAACGCGCCCGCCGGAACGCCCGCAACCGTGCCGACTGCCACGCCTGCGGTGATCAGCGAAATAACGCGTGCGCCCTGCTCTTCGGACACCAGCCGCCGCCCGGAGGGAATAGCAAACGACCAGAAGCCCCCCACGCCGACGCCCAGAATAATGCGTCCGATCAGCAAAATGTTGAATGAGTCCGCCATCACGGCAATACCGTTAGCCACAATGACCGTCGCGGAAAGCAGCAACAGCAAGTTGCGACGGTCCATTTTGCGGGCAAACAGCATGATAAGCGGCGCAGAAATTGCCGCCACTAAACCGGGCAGCATCACCGCCAGCCCGGCATGACCTTCAGTGACACCCAGAGATTGCGCGATCGGCGAAAGTAATCCGATCGGCAGAAATTCGGTATTAACCAGCGCGAATGTGCCGCAGGCCAGTGAGAATACCGCCAGCCAGCGGCGGAAAGCAGAGGTTTCTGGCCGGGTGTCCAGCGATGAGCACTCAGTCATTTATTATCCTTATCCCCTTCATTCTTCAAATTGCAGATGCGTTGGCTGCACTTGCTCACCCGAATCACTTACTTTAGTAAGCTCATCGGGATTCACTCGCTTGCCGCCTTCCTGCAATTCGAATTATTTCGGGTATGTTGTTTTGTTATTAGAACGTAATAAACGTGATCACTATCACAGGGTCAAGGCATTTTCATAATGACTGTTAGGGTATTTCTTATCCGCCATGCAGATAAGCCAGTCCCCGCCTGCGATGCGGGCTACAGAGGCGTGCGGAGTCTCAAACGAAAAAGGCACATACAGATAACGCCGATCAGAAAATTCTTCCACATATAAGTATGTTGTAACTAATTCGTGTAACAGGATCCCAGTATTCTAAAATACTCTCAGCAGGATCCATTTGTTCTACGCTTTAGCTACAACTCAACGCGTGGAATCTGCCCCGAGGTCACTGTGTCTCCTGCTAAATTCTGTCTGCAACTGCTGGTTTGGTGCCTGCTCTATTTTTCCCTCGGGTACATCTCTCTGTTTCTGGATGATCCCGCGAGCCGGGTTTCGTTTGTCTGGTTTCCTGCCGGCCTCGCCGTTGCCGCGTTTCTGCTAACACCGCGCCGGTTCTGGCCGCCTCTGTTTGTTGGGCTGTTAATCGTGCGTACGATTCTGGATGTCACGATGCGGCACTCGCTTGAGACTTCGCTGGTGCATTCGGTGATTTCACTCGGGAATGATTTCGCCGTCGCCTGGTTTGTGCGGCGCTTCAGGCGCCCGGATGACATGCTGTATAACGTGGTGATCTGGCTGTGCGCCACTGTGGTAATCAGCGCCTTCGCCGCCGCTGCTGGTGCGGGATGGGTGCTGTTTCGTCACAATATCAATTTTGTTCAGACGCTGTGGATCTGGTGGTCAGCGAATGTGGTCGGCACCATTTTACTGACCACCATTATCATGGGCTTATTCTGGAAGGCGGAACCCTTTGTTCTGCGTAAATGCCTGACTGGCGGCGGATTATGGATAGCGTTATGTCTCAGCGCTGCCTGGGTTTTCAGTCAGCCTTTTGGTGATGCCCGCAGCGAAGCGCTACATTTTATCCTGGCCTGCATCCCGGTCATGATTATGATTGCCATCCCGGTTGTCAGTGGTAACCGGCCCGGTGCGCTCTCCTTTCTCACCTTTTGTGTGATTGTCATCTATTGCTCCTGGCACCGTCTTGGTCCGCTGTTTATTCCGGGCTTACGAACGGGAGAACCGCTGTTGCTGGCGCAATGCTATCTCTCAGGTACGGCCCTGCTGCTGAATTTTGTGTACGTGCTTAAGCGGCATGTGCCGGGCATGGTGTCCTCATATTATCTGATCCCGCACAGCGGCCGTCTCACCTGGGACCAGACTTCATCAACATCGCTTACGCAACATCTTCTGAAGATCCATCATGTGGATCAGCTTCTGGCCCTGCTTTCACCTGACGATCAAAAACGAATGCGCGCCCGCTGGGAAACGATCAGCCACGGCGGCAGCGTAACAGACACGTTCTCTTTCCTGCTCCGGCTCTCACCGGCAATAAAAATACAGCTTCAGGAAACGAAACTGACCGGCCTGCCGCAACCGGAAGGTGTGGTGATTATTGGCTCCTGGTCAGAAGAATTGCCCAACCGGGCATTCACCCGCACGGTCAGGGAGGCGTAAACGATGCTGCAACTTGCGCTGTTGTTGATGGGTGCCAATTTTGTGCGTAAATCCGCGCCGGTTCTGGCCATCATTGGCGTGTTATGGGGCGGACTGGGCGTGACTGTTTTTATGGATGGTCTGGAAGGAATGCGCTACTTTCCTTTTCATGTCTTCGGTCTGATCCTGCTGGCAGAAAGTCTGGTGACGCTCTTTCTGGCCGGATGTGCCGCCGGGGCGAAGAAGTCAGT
>DWRE01000013.1:0-107922 GCA_018251075.1 Metardaris cosinga cedra | reverse complement strand
CTGTATTCCTTGCCCGGTTCAGGATAGTACTCACCCCAGCGGTAATCTTCGGCGACCAGAGCGGGATAATCCGGATTAGTCATCGTCGTGCCGGTCATATCACTTTGCGCGGCAGGGTAGTAATCGTCGTTAACCGTGACAGATTTCGGGATTGATTTACGGCTAACCGACATTTCCCAGACCGATTCCAGGCCACCGTCGAACATGCCCGCCGGGTTGCGGAACGGGATGGCGACCGGCTCTGGCCAGGCGTATGAATGGTCGGCCAGGACCATGACGTCACAGTTGTTCTCTTCGTCATATTCGAAGAAATAAGAAATGCCGCTGTCGGCCAGGCGTCGCGCAATGTGCGCGTACTCGCTTTCGCCGAACTGCATCATGAATTTTTTCAGCGGATACTGATCATTGAGCGCAAACCGAAAATCCAGCCGGTCCATGTTGTAACGCAGGAAGGTATTCTCGGTCATGCTGATGATGCTGTCGTTCTGGTAAATCGCGTTATTGCTGCCCTGATTTAACCGGGTGACGCGGTGTTCCAGTGTGGCGACGTAGCGGGTTTCATCGGCAGAAGTGCTGCACTGGCGGAACTGCGTGATGACACCGGGGATGATGCGCGGTTTAACGGACTCCCACGGCTTGCCGTCGGGATACATCAGGAACAGCGCGGAATAATTGATGATGTGCTGAGCGGGAATGTCTTTCACCGTGCTGGTGAACTCAATTTCATAGCGCAGAATATCGCTGATGGCCTCGCAGCCACTGAACTTGAGCACCGATATATCGACGCCGGGCTGCTGAGATTCAAACCGTTTAAGTCTTAACTGGTAATGATTGTGGATCGGTAATTTACTGCCTGCAAGAATGTAATCCTGAATGCTCATCGTTTAAGTCCCTTTCCCACAACACAGAAACAGGGTCGACTCACCTAAACCCTTTCACTGATTATGAAACTAATCCATCGTGTAAAATCATTGATATTATGAATAGAAATAACACGTAACTTAAGTCAAATTTCAGTCGTGGATTCTACTCAAAAAACGTTGAAGTAAAAGTGATATATGGGCAATCATTTGAAATAGTGGCTGTGAAAAGTGTGTTTGAATGTAATTGAAGCGATGGTTTTGTGTTTTCTAAGAATTTTCCTCTTATTAGTTCTGATTATTCTTTTTAAATCATTTTAGATCCAAATACATTCCGTCCTTGCCACCGGCGATTTAGCCAGACCGGGAGATGAGTGGGTAGGGCTAGCAAAGATTGACAGAATCCCGGAAGCACTTTAATTTTGTTGATACTATCAACTGTCAGGATTCATCATGTCGGCCATTCACACGATCCGTACCGAGCTCCGCTATCTTGTCAGGGAGCTCGGGCTGCTGGATAAAAACTGTTTTCGTTCGGGTTTATCCCTGACACAGGCGCATCTGCTGACCTATCTGTCAAAGAATGGCGTGACGTCTTTTGCTGAATTATGTCTGCAGCTGAGTATGGATAAGGCGTCCCTGAGCCGGACGCTGAACGTGCTGGCCGGGAAAAATTATGTTGAACCGGTGGCGGGTGTCAAAGACAAACGGCAGAAAAGTTTTCAGCTGACGGCGGCGGGTGCGCGGAGTTTAGCGACGGCGGATGACGCGGCGGATAATGAATTATCATTTATTGATAATGAAATAGCGTTACAGGATGCGCAGGAAATAATAAACGGGTTACGTGCACTGAGAATTAACACCTTCCGGCGTAACGCTGCACGTCATCCGCAAAGAATACAAATTGAAATAATGCGCAGTAATTACCTGCCGGAAGTGACGAAACTATTAACTGAAACCTTTGCGCAGGAGCAGAATATTCCGGCGGAACTGATTTCATTACCGCCGCAGTTGAAAAGTCAGTGCTGGATAGTCCGCTCGGGGGAATATGTTCTGGGCACCGTTTCCTGCTGGTATGAAAATAATCACTGGCACTGGGGACGGTTTGCGGTGAATCCGTGCTATCGCGGAATGGGGATCGGTAAACAACTGGCGCGTGTTTCATTGCAGGAGATGCTGGAGCAAACGGATAAAGTGCTGCTGGATGCGCGGGATTCCACGGTGAAAATCATCAGTGATCTGGGGGGCATCATTACCGGCCCGACCACAGATTTTTACGGTATGCCGATTACACCGATGCGCCTTAAAAAAGAAGATTTTCAAAACGCGACCGCCTGACCGGTCGCGTTCCTGTTGCCTCAGCCTGCGTTGCCCCATCTGCGTTTCAGGTAGCTGACGGCTTCCTGCGTCTGCGGCTGGTTGAGGTAGTTTTCCCTGAACAGAATCGTGCCCTGAATTTGCGGGTTGGATTCATTCATATCGAGCTGTTTTTTCAGCTCAGGCACGCCGCCGCTAATCATCCAGTCCGGTTCACTCTTCGAAGGTTCACCCACTTTATACAGCGCGACGCCAATATACAGGCGCGTATGGGTTGGTTTTACGACCTCCGCCCACCACTGCGCCAGCACATCATAACGGGCGGCTTTGCGGGCAAAAGGCCAGTAAAGTTGCGGCGCGATGTAATCAAGCAAACCCTGCTGCACCCAGAGACGGGTATCGGCATACGCCTCATCGTAGGCCGCCGCGCCAGAGGTGCGGGAACCTGCCGGATCGTGCGACACATTCCGCCACACGCCAGCCGGACTGACGCCAAATTCCACGCCGGGTTTCAGCTGTTTAATGGTGCGTGAAACCTGCTCAATAAGTAGCTGGGTATTATGGCGTCGCCAGTCGGCTTTCGAGGCAAATCCGTGTCCGTAGCGCCGGAACGTCAGATTATCGTCAAGCGTCGACCCCGGCGCTTCAGTATAGAAATAGTCATCAAACTGCACGCCATCCACCGGATAACGCGACACCACTTCGGCCACGATGCTGGTTATCCAGTCGCGCGCTTCGGGAATACCAGGGTCGAGCACAAAGCGGTCGCTGGCGGTACGGATCCAGTCGCGGTGCAGGACAAATACGCTGGCAGGATGCAGTGGCAGCGTGTTGTTCAGCTCAGCCACGGTAGAAGGTTTGGTGTTGACCGACACGCGGTAAGGGTTAAACCATGCGTGGACCTTCATTCCGCGCTTATGCGCTTCATCGAGCATAAACTGCAACGGGTCATAGCCCGGATCCTGACCAATTTTGCCGGTCAGCGTATCCGACCACGGCAGGATTTTAGAGGCCCACAGCGCCGTGCCATCCGGTTTCACCTGGAAGAATACGGTGTTTATTCCGAGACTTTGCAGCTTGTCGAGTTTGTCAGTCAGAGCCTTTTTCTGCTGGCTGATGCGTGCAGCCGGACTGCTGGCCGTCACCGAAGACACCGGCGGCCAGTCGAGACGGGAAACCGTCGCCAGCCATACACCGCGCACCGGTTCATGCGACGGCGCAGATTTACCCGGCAGTGGCTGTTTGGACACCGGTGGCAGCGGTGTGACCAGCGATTTCGGCGGCTTCGAAGAGCAACTGGCCAGTAACAGCGCCAGCCCCATCAGGGTCGCTGATGTTTTGACGATCTTGATCGCTGAAATGTGTTGTGATCGGGCGATGATAAACTCCATTTTTCTTGTAATCGCGGGGACAGGCAGCAGATTAGCTGCTTCGTGTCGCGTGCTTAATGATCAGGATTAATTTTCACTGTAATCAGGCATTAACGCAATTTCCCGTGACGCCTTTTTGCTATCCACTGGCGCAACATTCCTTCGGCGCTCACGGTCAGGATCCCCAGCATGATAAGCAGCGCACCGGCGATAAAGTTGATTTTCAGCGGTTCATGCAGAAAAACCACGCCCGCAATAATGCCGAAAACCGGCGTCATAAACGAGAGGATCCCCAGACGCGAAGCCTGATAACGGCGCATGAGGCTGAACCACGCCAGATAACTGCCGAACGTCACGATCACGGTCTGAAATACCATGCTGCTGACAGATACCGGCGTCAGGCGAAACTGTGTCTGACCGGTCAGTAACGCCATGGCACCGAGCAAAACGAACGCGCCAGCCAGCTGATAAAACAGCGTCATGGTGGCGCTGCTGGAAGATAACGCGCTGCGACGCACCACGATGGTGGTCATACCCCAAAAGGCACCGGCCAGCAGGCCGAAGAAATCGCCGAGCAGCATATTGCTGGCCTGCGGTGCAGTAGAATTATTGCCGCCAAACAGGAAAGCGACAATTACGCCGAGAAAGGTGATGCCGACGCCGGACCATTGCAGGCGGCTCAGGCGTTCTTCCGGCACCAGAAAATGCAGGCCAAGCGCGGCAAATATCGGTGCGGTATACAGGAAAACCGCCATGTGCGCGGCGGTCGTGAACCGCAGCCCTTCGGCGACAAACATAAATTCGACGGAAAACAGCAAACCGACCAGCAATCCGGGGCGCAGCGTCTGTGCGCTGAAGGGGATTTTTCGCTGGCGAATGAGCATCAGGATCATCACCGCCAGCCCCGCCATGCCCGAGCGCAGCGCCACCTGCAACAACGGCGTGATATCCGCTGCGGCGCTTTTGATCGCCACCTGCTGCACACCCCAGATAATACAAAGCCCAACCATCACGCTGCTGGCAAATCCGTCCAGCGGTTTACGCGAGTCCATTTTCTGTCTTCCTGTTCTGTCTTCTTGTCATAAACCAGTCCAACAGATTAGCGCGAAACTATAAATTCAGATAATAGTTCAGCGAGCACGGGCCGGATTTTTCCAGCGTAAATTGCTCAGGGTTACGGCCATCACCGACAGTAACGCCAGCGCGCCTGCCGGGGCGAAAACCGTCCAGCCCGCACGCTCGATATAAGGCATGCCTTCGGCCAGCACGCGTCCCCATTCAGGCACCGGCGGCGGTGCGCCAAGCCCGAGAAAACCCAGTGACGCCAGCGCCAGCGCGATACCGGGTAAACGCAGTAATGCGTGACGCAGAAGCGGACCAGCAAGGGCGGGAAACACATAAAACACATGACGACGAATAGCCCCGACGCCGGAAAGGGGCAGCATCTGCATATAAGGACGCGCGCGAATTTCCGCTACCCGCGCGGCGGTGTGAGCTGCCAGCGGCGCCCAGCTGACGGCGGTGACGGCAATGATGGCGCCTCCTGCCGTAGCGCCGTTAACGGCGGCGACCACTAATCCGGCGATCACCGGTGGCAGCGCATTCGCAACTTCAACCGGCCCGGTCATGACGCGGGGAAACGCTCCGGCAATGAGGCCGATAGCCAGACAAATCAGCGAAACAATCAGCGCCTGAAAACAGGTATTGAGCGTGCCGTGCGCCACACGGGCGAGAAGGTCGCGCCCCATAGCGTCCGCGCCAAAAGGCAGGGCGAAAGACGGCGGCTGTAACCGCAAATAGTCCGATGCCAGCGGATCGCGCGGCAAACCGGCGCAGACCATTACAACCAGAATCAAAAGACATAACAGCGGGATCCACGGCCGCGATTTTTCCGTGCGATCGGAAGATGCCGGAACCGGCACCGCGTTCAGCCTGACGGCGCGCCCCAGCAAGACGATCCGCACCCCTCCGGTTAACATGCCAAAAAGAGACGCCAGCACCAGCAGGATCAGAACGCCGGTCTGTAAGGCTGGTAAATCACCCGCAGCCGCTGCGCCCAGCGTGGCGCGCCCCAGACCCGGAATGGCGAACACCTTTTCAACCGCCACTGCGCCGCCGGTCAGGGAAACCAGCACCAGTCCGGTCAGTGGCATTACGCCGGGCAGCGTCCGGCAGACAACGGCCAGCGCGGTATGACGGCGTTGAATACCCAGCACGCTCCAGGTCGTCAGCCAGTTTTCTTTAAAGGTTTCGCAGAGCGCATCAGAGTAAATTCGTCCGAGATACCCGCCAGCCGGAATACCCAGTGCCAGCGAAGGCAGCACTGCGTAATGCCAGCCTTGCCAGCCATAAGGCGGAAAAAGGGAAAGCCAGACCGCACCGACAATCAGCAAAACTGATGCCAGTAAAAACTCCGGCAGAGCGGTGAACAGTGCTGCGGTAAAACCCGCCGGACGGGGCGTTCTGCCCTGTAATCCGCGCACCATTGTGCCTGCGCACAGCAGCAGTGCGAGAATAAAGGCCACGCCCGCGGAGGATGCCATCAGCGTTAATGAAACGCCGGTTGCCTGCAACATACCGGGCAGAACCGGCAATCCCGAAACCCAGGACACACCGGCGTCGCCGTGCAGCAAACCGTTCAACCAGTGCGTCAGCGCGAACCAGGGTCCGTTATCCAGCCCGAGCGACTGGCGGATAGCGCCCAGTGTTTCTGCCGTGGCTTCCTGCTCACCGGACCGTGCGCGCAGTAATGACAGCGCCGGATCACCGCCGGACAACCACGGCAGCAGACCGGTCAGCACCACTATCCCCGCCAGGGTCAGCAGGCGTGAAATTAGCGGCACCAGCGCGCCGCCGGTCTGACTCATGCGCAGACGGCTGACACCCGCGCAGGTGCGGCAATACAGAGATTCACTCATCAGCCAGCCTGACTCACACGCTGTGTAGCGGCGTTGATCAGCGTGCGTTCACGCGGGTCGCGCACGGCGTCACGAATATCAGCCGCTTCGCCCTGAATCACTCGTTCATGCAGCATCGGAATGGCGGCATCAGTTGAGAGGATCAGGTTTTCAGCCTGCATAATGGCCTCACGGCGCGCATTGCCTGCCGGAATGGCAGCGGCTTTTTGCAACGCCTGGTCGATTTCAGGGCGACACAGTTGCGCGATGTTAAACGAACCTTTGCAGGCGAAATCGCTGTACATGTAGGCCACCGGATCGCCGGAATCGAGCACAGTCGCACGCGATAAAATAAACGCATCGAACTTACCTGCCAGCGCATCCGATTCAATTTGCGAATACTCCCGCACAACCTGTTTCACGTTAAAACCGGCCGCCGTCAGCTGCTGCGCCAGATACACCGCCACCTCCGGCAGTTCGGCGCGATCGCTGAATGTCGCTAACGTGATGGTTTCACCGGCAGGTTTTGCGGCAGTGACCGGATGGCTCACCGGCTGGCGCAATTCTGCCGCCCACGGCAGCGCCGGGCCGAGCAAACCCTGCGCCACGTCGGCACGTTTTTCGTAGACGTTATCCACCAGTTGCTGACGATTAATCGCGTCGCGCACGGCGGCACGCAATGCCGCATCCTGCATCACGCCGGATTTCGTATTGAGATACAACGTATTGGTGCGCGGCATGGGCACTTCGTGGATTAAACGCTGGTCGAGCAACGGTGCCTGTGAAACCGGAATAGCTTCCACAATATCCGCTGAACCGGTGCGTAACGCGGCTCCCCGCGCGGTACCGTCCGGCACAAAACTGACGTCGATGCCGCTGGCTTTCGCCTGTTCACCCCAGTAACCGGCGAAGCGCTCGAGTCTGGCGCTGCTGGTGCCGTTGACCTGCACCAGTTCAAAGGGGCCGGAACCGGTATGGCGCGGGTTAACCGTGCCATCCTTGCTGTAGGCTTTTTTTGAAAGGATGGCCAGTTGCGGGCTGGAAAGTCGCTGTGGCAGCAACGGATCGGGTTGCGCGGTGGTGATGATAACGGCCAGCTGACCGTCCGCTTCAGCGGTCAGTTGCACGCCATCCAGAATGCGCGGTTTTGGCGCAGCTTGTGCGGCGACGGTCAGCGCATTTACCACCGTGGCGGCATCAAGCGCGCTGCCATCATGGAATTTTACGTCCGGGCGTAACTCGAACCGCCAGCGGTTATCGCCGGTTTGCTGCCAGTTTGTCGCCAGCGCCGGTTGCGCTTCGCCCAGTTTATCCAGCACCACCAGCGTTTCTGCCGTGCTCCAGCGCGAGAGTTTAAACGCATCGTCGCTGAGCGGCGTCAGGCCGGAACGTGGCGGTTGTAACATTGCCAGGCGCAGGCGCTGATCGACACTTTGTTGGGGAGTTTTATCGGCTTCATTGAAGCAACCGGTCAGTAAAAGTGCAGCAGAAAGCAGCCCGGCCAGCGGGCTTACACGTAACAGAGACATCAAAAAATCCTTGTCAGATTGCGGGAGGAGGCAGGCGACGGCAGATTCGCCACATCGCCAGCGCACTTAAAAAGGGAACCGCCGCCAGCGCCAGCCACGGAATGACCGCGGCGGGTGAAGGGGTTAGCGCGTAATCAAGCAGGCCGCCGAGCAGGAAATTGCCCGCCAGCACTGCGATGCCGCCCATCGACGAGAGCGCACCGTAATGTGCGCCGAGATTATGTTGCCCGGCAAAGCGTGGAATGAGATCCATCCCGACCGGCACAATCAGCATCTGGCCGACAGTCAGCAGGGTGATCAGCAATACAGATGGCAGCAGCCGCAGCCAGCCTTGTGGCGGTATCGTCCAGGCGAACAGCGCGACAGCGACAAATGCGGCAGAGAGCAATCCGAAGCCCGCAGGTAAAATGCGTGAGGCTCCCATCCGGCGTGCAAAACGCGCCAGCGGCATTTGCAGTCCGATCACCAGAACCGAAGCCAGCACGAACAATGGCCCGAGATCTTGCTCACTGCCGCCAGAACGGCGCAGTTCGACCGGCAGCGCCAGATAGAGCTGGTTGTAGCTGAACAGGTACGCGCTGTAGGCGATGATAAAAGCCACAAAACGTGGCTGACGGAACGTCTCCCACCACGGCACAATTTTCAGTTCTGTGGCGCGTTTTGGCGTGGCGGGCAGGGTGAAAAACAGCACCAGCAGCGCAATCAGAAACAGTCCGGAACCGGCCAGCGCTACCGGCTGAAAACCGTATCCGGAAAGCAGGGAGCCGAGCAGCGGCCCAAGCACTGCACCCAGTTCGGCACATACTGCTGACAGAGCAAACCATTCGGCGCGGCTGCGTTTTCCGGCTTTTTCGCTGTGGGTTCCGGCCTGCGCCAGCAGGGCTTCAATGGAAGGGGAAAACAGTGCGCCACCGATACCGGTCAGGCAGGCACCGAGGATCACGGGTGCCAGCGTGTCGGAAAGTCCGAGCAGCAAGAAACCGGCGATGCGCACCACGCAACCGAGCAGAATAATGAGACGTGCGCCGTAGCGATCTGATAACGCGCCGCCGAGTAAAAACATCCCTTGTTGTGAGAACGTCCGCAGACCCAGCACCAGCCCGATCGCCCAGCCGGAAAGCAGTAAATCATCGCGAAGAAAAATCGCCAGAAATGGCACGACAGCATAAAAGCCAATATTAAACACCAGACTGCTGGCAAGCAGCAGCGGCGGTTTGGGCGCAGAAGGGCGCGCAATAAAACGGGTCAGCATCCGGTTATCCGTTAACGATCAAAGGTAAATGAGGTATGGCGTTGAGCAAATGCCGCGTATGAGTATGGTCCGGAGAACGCAAAACGTCCTGCGTGGCGCGGTCTTCTACAATCTCACCGCCGTGCATCACCAGCAGACGCTCGCACAAACCGGCGACCATCGAAATATCATGTGTCACCATCAGCAGGCCCATGCCATTTTGCTGCGTCACCTGTTGCAGCAGCTGTTTGACCTGCGCACGCAGCGGCAGATCCAGACCGCTGACCGGCTCATCAGCCACCAGAAATTGCGGGCGGATCGCCAGCGCACGGGCAATCGCCACACGCTGTGCCTGTCCGCCGGAAAGCTCGCCTGCCGTCCGGGAGGTGAGAGTGTCGCTGAGACTGACCTGCGCCATCACATCGCTGACCCGCAAACGAATATCGCCTTCAAAACCCAGACGTTTCAGCGGTTCGGCAATAATCTGACCGATCGTCTGCGCAGGTGGCAATGAGCCTGCAGGATCCTGCGGAATATACTGCACGCACCGCCGGTATTCCCGCAAAGAACGTGCTGAGCCCGGGCGGATTTCTGTACCCGCGCAATACACTTTTCCGCTGTCGGGTGCTTCGAGCGCCAGAAGAATTTTCAGCAGGGAAGACTTACCGCAGCCGGAGGCACCCACCAGTCCGAGAGTTTCGTGGCGGTTTACGCGTAGCGACAAATGCTCAAACAGCGTCGTGTGCTGTCTGCGCCAGAAGGCACGCGGTAGCGCATGATGACGGCTGACGTTATGCAGATGCAAAAAGGGTTCGGTGACCAGATGCAGTGAAGTTTCCATCAGACTGCAACCCCGCAAAGTGACGCAGCATTCTGATGCAGCATGGCGGCCTGTCTGGCGGCGTGAACCAGTTGTCTGGAATACGGATGTTGCGGGCGGCTGAGCAACTGCGACATCGCGGCAGATTCCACCAGAACACCGTTTTCCATCACCAGTGCGCGCTCGCATAATTGCGCGGCGACGGCGATATCGTGGGTGATAAACAGCAGCGCACGTGAAGGGCGGGCAAAACAGGCTGTACGCATGGCCTGCAAAACCTGATGCTGGGTTAACACATCCAGCGCGGTAGTCGGCTCGTCCGCCACCAGCAACGCTGCGCGGGATTGCATTGCCAGCGCAAGGCACAAACGCTGGCGCTGACCACCGGAAAGTTCAGCCGGATAACGTGAAGAGAATCGCGCAATATCGCCCAGCCCGACGGCGTCCAGCATGGCGTGTATGTCATCAGTGGTTGCGGCGGGCAGGGCGAGGCGCAGCTGTTTTCCGAGTGTCATCAGCGGGTTCAGTGCGGTGGAGGAATCCTGAAAAACGGTGGCGACACGGCTGTATGCGGAACGTGATACCGGCGGTTTGCCGCAAACTTCTGCGCCATTCACCCGGATACTGCCGCTGAGTCCCGCGCCTGCGGGCGCAGTGCCAGTGATCGCCCTGGCGGTCAGAGATTTGCCTGAGCCGGAAGCGCCGAGCAGACAAACGCGCTCGCCTGCGTTGATGCTGAAACTCAAACCGGAAATCCGGTTTTCACCGGCGAGCCGCATTGTCAGTCCTTCAACCACCAGAACCGGCTCAGTTTTTTGTTTATTGTCTTGCGTCATCCCTGAACCCGTCCATCCAAGCGTTTTCTTGATATGTGATAACATAACAAATTGTGTCAATTTGATGCAAAAGGTTTTGTGTTTTTTTCTCTGTCATCTTCTTGCGTCCTGCATTTTTTTGCCCGTTGCAAAAACAACAGGGCAAAAAAGTCCTCCACCTGCACAACCCTGAGCAACAGCCTTTCAGAAGCAGAATGTTAGGTTAAATGCATCTTTTTTCGGCCGCCTTCCGTAAGCCGGCATCCTGAGTAAAGGTGTTGAAATAATGGCGAGTTATTTTTTCTCCAGCCCGCGCGTGTACTTTGGCGACGGCGCCCTCACGGCATTAAACAGCCTGATTAATAAGAAAGTGGCGATTGTCACCGATGAATTTATGATGACGTCAGGCAAGCTCGCGTATCTGACGGAACAGATGCCGCAGGCCACGGTATCGGTGTATGGCAAGGTCAGGCCGGATCCGGACACGGATATTTTGCAGGAAGGTGCGGCGCAGTTTAAAACCTTCCGGCCACAGGTGATTATTGCACTGGGCGGCGGGTCTTCGCTGGATGCTGCCAAAGGCATCAAAGTGACGCTGGAAGACCACTATCAGCGGACCGATTCTCGGCAATATGACATCGAACTGATCGCCATTCCGACGACCAGCGGTTCAGGTTCGGAAGTGACGTCCTATGCGATTATCTCTGACCCGCAGAATGGCCGCAAATATCCGCTGGTTTCGCAGGCACTGGTGCCAGATACCGCCATTCTTGATCCGCAACTGGTGCTGAGTGTACCGCGACATATCGCGGTAGATACCGGAATGGACGTGCTGACTCATGCCATCGAAGCACTGGTTTCAACCGGCGCTAATGATTTCAGTGATGCGCTGGCCGAAAAAGCCATCGCCCTGACGTGGCAGCATTTGCCGCAGATTTATGAGGGTGATAAAGACGTCGCGGCGCGGACTCATATGCATAACGCTTCCTGCATGGCGGGCATGGCATTTAACTCGGCCGGCCTTGGGCTGGTGCATGGCATGGCACACGCCATCGGCGGGATGTTGCACATTCCGCACGGTAAAATTAATGCCATGTTGTTGCCATTAGTCACCGAATTTAACGCCGCGCATGCCTCGCCTGAAACGACCCGCCGTTACTGTCTGTGCGCCCAAATTATGGGTATCGCAACTGCTGATCCACAAGACATGATTTCCCAACTGGTGGAGCGCCTCCGACAGTTAAACCAGCAATTTGGTATCCCCTGCAGCTTAAAAGAACTCGGCACGGATCTGGCCGCATATGAAACGATGCGCCCCTTGCTGACACAGGCCGTGCTGGCCGATGGTTGCACCGCTTCCAATCCCTATACGCCTTGTGCGCAGAGTATTGACCTGCTGCTTTCCTGCATCGCTGAAACCGGCGAATACCGCGCACCGAAGTTTGCTGTGCCTGTCGGTATTTCTAACCGCCACGTGCATTTGTGCCGTGAAGATATGGATGTGTTGTTCGGATATGACTCAACGCTGACGCGTCTGAAAGCGGTTAAACAACCCGGTCAGTTTGCTGCGGAAGAGACCGTTACCTTGCGTACGCCCAAGGGTGATATTCCCAATGTGCGTGTCCTCGGGCCGCTGCGCAGCGTCACGCAGATTGAAATTTCAGTGGCCGACAGTTTTGCGCTGGGCGTGAAAGCGCCGGTGAGAATGTCAGGCGATCTGGAAAATTCGCCAGGTGTCGAGCTGGTCGGGCCGAAAGGACAAGTCAGCAAACCGCACGGGACCATTGTGGCCTGGAGACACATTCATATCTCCCCGCAGGAAGCAGAACGCCACGGTTTGCGCGATGGCATGGAAATCGATTTGCAGGCACAGGGCCAGCGGGCGGGCATTCTGAGCCATGTGCTGGTGCGGGTCAGTGCGGATGCAGTGCCGGAATTGCATATCGATGTGGAAGAAGCCAACGGCCTGGGGCTGCGCAACGGCGACCTGCTGTTTCGGACCGGCAAGGTGACGCACCCATGAATACGCCGGAGCTTCAGCGTTTGTCACGGCTGATTGATAAGTCGATTGCCGAGCTGCTGGTGCGCGAGCGTGCGGCACGCAATGCAGGATGCAAAACCGTGCGCGTGGTGATCACCGGCAGCGATCTGACGACCTTGCCACAGACTCTGAAAAGCCTGCGGGCGCTTGAATCTGCCGGTTATGTGCTCCGGGTGATGTTTTCATACAGCGCCGGAGAGTCCGGGCTGAAAACTGCATTACTATCTGAAATACAATTAGTTAGCGGCATCGATGAGTTTTCAACGCTGACTGACGACAGCCTGTATTTGCCGGCGCTTTCCACCAACAGCCTGAGCAAAATCGCGCTGGGGTTACGCGATAACCTCGCGACTACGCAAGTTTTTCACGCGCTCAGCTTAAACACGCCGGTGATTGTCACACTCAATTCCGAACTGCTGCATCTCAGTGACAGTGCGTTTGCGCCGCCGCTGCAGGCCCGGCTGAATGATTATATTGATACGCTCAGGCAATACGGCATTGCGATAAAAGGCCTTGAAGACACTGCCTGCCAAAAGCGACTGATCACACTCAATGATATCCGTCTTCATCACACCAGCGGCTCGCTGCGCATTGGCCGTAACACGCTGATTACGCCCGCTGCGCAAGATGAAATTCGCCGACAGAACATCACCGTGATCCGGTGAACCGGAGGAATTATGTATCTGGCAAAAGTGACCGGCGCGCTGGTCTCGACCACCAAACACGTCTCGTTAAACGGGGCCAAATTACTGATGGTTGCGCGGCTGGATGAGCATTACCAGCCCACCGGCAGCGCCCAAGTGGCGGTGGATTTCGTCGGGGCAGGCAATGGCGAAATCGTCATTATCTCCACCGGCAGTTCGGCGCGCATGAGCAACAGCAAAGAGCATTCTGTGATTGATGCCGCCGTTGTTGGCATCGTCGATCCGCAAGATCTGTCTTAAGGAAACGCTATGTCTGAACAACTCGATGGCTGGATCAGCGCGGCGATTACCCTCCAGGGAACGGGTTCGCAGTGCACGTTTAGCCTGGATGACGGCGCCTTGCTGGCGCGGTTTGCCGCTGAAGAAGCGCTGAGTATTGGCGTGCCAATGGTGTTCAGCCTGGCGGATGCCAGCGGCCATCAGCGCTATTTCTTCAGCATGGAGAATGCATTGCTGATAAGCCACCAGCTTGCGCCGGAAAAAGCCCGCACCGCGGTGGCGCTCAAAATGCCCACTCACGAACTTGCTGCGTTGATTCAACCGGGCGCAGCGCTTTACAGCCTGCAACATCAAAACGGCATTTGCTGCATTGGTGGCGGACTACCGTGCTGGTCGAAGGGGATTTTACTTGGCGGGATTGGCATCAGCGGCGGCACGGTTGAACAAGATCTGACTGTCGCGCGCAACACGCTCACACGCTTCAGTGTCGCCCGCTTCGTACTCACAACAGGAAATGATTAACAGGGGTCAACATGTCCTTCGGTTCACTGGTTTTAGTTATTAACTGCGGGTCATCCTCGCTGAAATTTTCGCTGATCCCGTCTGATTCAGGCGCGCCGGTGTTGTCGGGTCTGGCTGAAAGACTGGGGCTGGATAACGCCAGCATGACGCTAAAAAACAGTCACGGACAGAAGACCACGGTGGCGCTGAGCGAAGCCAGCCACGTTTGCGCGCTGAAAGTGCTGTTCAGGGAACTGGCAGAACGCCAGTGGTTGCCTGCGGTACAGGCTATCGGACATCGTGTCGCCCACGGCGGCAATGAATTCAAACAATCGGTTCGCCTCACGCCGGAAGTCATCGAAAAAATCCGTGAGCTGTCGGCGCTGGCGCCTCTGCATAACCCGGCGAATCTGACCGGCATCGATGCGGCCATCGCACTGTTGCCTCAGGTGCCACAGGTCGCGGTGTTTGATACCGCATTTCATCAGACACTGCCTGCGGCGGCCTATACGTATGCCATTCCGCTGGAATATCAGCAACGCTATCAGGTCCGTCGTTACGGATTTCATGGCACCTCGCATCGTTATATTGCGGGCGAAGCGCTGACGATGCTGGATCTCGACCCGGCCGATCATGGCATCCTGATCGCCCATCTTGGTAACGGTTCTTCGGTATGTGCTGTGCAAAACGGGCGCAGCGTGGATACCTCAATGGGCATGACACCGCTGGAAGGGCTGGTGATGGGGACACGCTGTGGCGATCTGGATTTTGGTGCTGCGGCGCATATTGCGACCTGTACCGGTCAGAGTATCGATGCGTTGTACAAAATGGTGAATAACCAGTCAGGATTACTGGGATTGTCCGGGTTATCCAGCGATTGCCGGACCTTACAGGAAGCTCGCGGGCAAGGTGATGCCCGGGCAACGCTGGCGATAGATGTGATGGTTCACCGGCTTGCGCGCCATCTTGGGGCGCATCTGACCTCACTGAAACGACTCGATGCGCTGATTTTTACGGGTGGGATTGGCGAAAATTCAGCGCTGATCCGCGAACTGACGCTTGCGCGGCTTGGTGTGCTGGGGCTGAAACTGGACGCGCAGAAAAATCATCACACCTGCGGCGGTCGCACGGGCGTTATCTCATTGCCTGATTCTCCGCGTGTAGTCGTGATCCCGACCAATGAAGAAAAAATGATAGCACTGGATGCGGTGGCGATTTGCGCCGCGCAGACGGTGAATTAATTAAAAAGAAAACAAAGAGATTTTATTGTCCGGTTGCCGGATGAAATAACAAGAAAGTCCGGCTGGCGGGCAAAACATTTTGTCGTGAAGTCCTTATTATCATTGTGCGTGAATAGTTTACCTGCAGGATATAAGTATGCGGTTTTCTGACCGACGTTAATAACCCTGTATTAATTAATTTCCCAACTCAATATCAGAGGTCGTTATGCAACAAGAAGCGTTAGGTATGGTTGAAACAAAAGGTCTGGTTTCTGCAATTGAAGCCGCAGATACCATGGTGAAATCCGCCAATGTCACTCTGGTTGGTTATGAAAAAATCGGCTCAGGGCTGGTTACTGTCATGGTGCGCGGCGATGTTGGTGCAGTGAAAGCGGCGACGGATGCCGGTTCTGCTGCGGCGCTCAAAGTTGGCGAACTGGTATCTGTACATGTTATTCCTCGCCCGCATATTGAAGTTGAAAAAATTCTTCCAAAAGCCGTCGGCTAATAAAGGTCGGTAAACAGTTGTCGGTTAATAACCCCAGAGGATACTGACCATGAGAGATAATCTTGTTGAGCAGATTATATCTGAAGTAGTGAATAAACAGACCAGCGACAATGCCAGGGATAAAAAAGCCGCCAGTATTGCTGGTTGCGGGTTAACGGAATTTGTCGGCACCGCGCTCGGACATACTATTGGTCTGGTTATTGCCAATGTCGATCATCAGTTACATGACGTCATGAATATCGACAAGAAATATCGCTCTATTGGTATTCTTGGGGCGCGAACTGGTGCGGGTCCGCATATATTTGCGGCAGATGAAGCAGTGAAAGCCACCAACAGCGAAATATTATCGGTGGAACTGGCGCGTGATACTGAAGGCGGCGGCGGGCACGGATGTTTAATTATTTTTGGTGCTACTGATGTGTCCGATGTCCGCCGTGCTATTGAAGTGGCGCTGTCAGAGATTGAACGCACGATGGGCGATGTTTACGGCTCTCCGGCCGGTCATCTTGAATTCCAGTACACAGCACGTGCCAGTTTTGCGCTGAATAAAGCTTTCGGTGCGCCGGTCGGTAAAGCTTTCGGCATGACTTGTGCGTCACCTGCGGCCATCGGCGTGGTCATTGCCGATGTGGCGGCCAAATCTGCAGTGATCGAGCCGGTGGGTTACGCCAGTCCGTCGAAAGGTACCAGTTTTAGCAACGAAGTCATTTTCACCTTTGCCGGTGATTCTGGTGCAGTGCGACAGGCCGTAATTGCAGCACGTGAAGTCGGGCTGCAACTGCTTGCCACGCTGGATCCGACGCCTATCAGCTCTACCACCAAGCCCTACATTTAAGGGTTAACCTGGCGAAGCGACGTGAAGTAAGGAATTAACAGCATGAATGATATTGAAATTGCTCAGGCGGTCTCCAACGTGCTGAGCAGGTTTACCAAAACAACGTCAGATACTGCGCCTGAGGCAGTGTCTGAAATCGCTCAGGCAACGGGCGGTGACACGCTCGACGCCATTGTTGCCAGAGCGCTGGCGCAGGCACCTTCTAAAACTCCTGCAACGGCGGTGCAGTCACCGGCATGTGAGGCAGGCAACGGTGCGTTTGCTTCCATGGATGAAGCGATTGCCGCGGCGGTGCTGGCGCAGGTTCAGTATCGCCACTGTTCAATGCAGGATCGGGCGACGTTTGTTCAGGGCATCCGCGATGTATTCCTGCAGGACGCCGTTTTGCAGGATATTTCCCGCATGGCGGTAGAAGAAACCGGCATGGGCAATTACGCCGACAAGCTGACTAAAAACCGCGTGGCGGCACAGAAAACCCCCGGGCTGGAAGATCTCGTTACCGGCGCGCTGAGTGGTGACAGCGGCCTGACCCTGACGGAGTTCTCTGCTTACGGGGTTATCGGTTCGATCACGCCGACCACCAATCCGACAGAAACCATCATCAACAACAGTATCGGTATGCTGGCGGCAGGCAATTCCGTGGTATTCAGCCCGCATCCGCGCTCCCGCAACGTTTCTTTGTACTGTGTTGAACTGATTAACCAGAAACTCGCCGCCCTGGGCGCACCGGCCAATCTGGTGGTGACGGTAACACAGCCTTCCATCGACAACACCCGCTCGCTGATCAACGACCCTCGCATCAATATGCTGGTGGCGACCGGCGGTCCGGCGATTGTGAAAACGGTAATGTCATCCGGTAAAAAAGCGATTGGTGCCGGTGCAGGCAATCCGCCCGCAGTGGTCGATGAAACCGCCGATATTGAAAAGGCAGCCCGCGACATCATTTGCGGATGTAGCTTCGATAATAATTTGCCGTGCGTGGCTGAAAAAGAAGTGATTGTCGTCAATCAGGTAGCTGATTATCTGATCCATTGCATGAAAAAAAGCGGTGGCTATTTACTGTGTGACAAACAACTTATCCGCCAGCTGGAATCTCTGGTGCTGAACGAAAAAGGCTCCGGTCCTGACACCGCTTTTGTTGGCAAAGATGCTCGCTATATTCTGCAACAACTAGGCGTCAGTGCACCGGAAGACACTAAAGTGATTTTGGTTGAAACCGAGAAAAATCATCCGTTTGTAGTGCATGAACTGATGATGCCGGTGCTGCCGGTGGTGCGGGTCGATAATGTGGATGAAGCCATTGAATTGGCGGTGCAGGTCGAACATGGCAACCGCCATACCGCCATCATGCATTCAACCAACGTTGAAAAGCTGACCAAAATGGCCCGGCAGATCCAGACCACGATTTTCGTCAAAAACGGGCCTTCTTATGCCGGGTTGGGTGTCGGCGGCGAAGGGCATGCCACCTTTACCATTGCCGGACCCACCGGAGAAGGGCTGACGTCAGCGCGTTCATTTGCCAGAACCCGTCGCTGCGTGATGGTCGAGGCCCTTAACGTCAGATAAGGGGCGTCGATGAAAAAACGCATTATTAATGCCCCGACCCCGGACATCGTGGCGATGATAAAACGCAGAATGCCCGGGGAATTTCGTTCAAGGCTTGATCTTATCCGTATCGATGCGATCGGCATGATTATGTTGCCGGTGCCGGATCTGTATTTTTACGCCGATGCTGCCAGTAAAAGCGCCAATGTTGTGGTCTCGGAAATATTCGGTAGTTGTCCACAACATATTACGACGCTTGCTATTTTTGGCGAAGTCGCCGCGGTAAATGAAGCCATGCGAATAATAGAAGACGATAACAATAATAGCGCTTTCTGATTATCCGCTAATAAAAACTATTACTGCCGCAAGGTTAAATCACTCATTTCGGGAGTTACACTATGTTAGAGAAAGGTTTTTCTAATCCGACCGAACGTGTTGTCAGACTCAAAAATATGATCCTGCATGCGAAACCTTATGTTGAATCGGAACGCGCAGTATTAGCAACGCAAGCGTATCAAGAAAATGAACAACTGCCCGCTATTATGCGCAGGGCACGCGTGGTCGAAAAAATATTTAATGAGCTGCCGGTAACTATTCGTCCCGACGAGCTGATTGTTGGCGCGGTGACGATTAATCCACGCTCCACTGAAATCTGTCCTGAATTCTCTTACGACTGGGTAGAAAAAGAATTTAATACCATGGAACATCGGGTCGCCGACCCGTTTATTATCCCGAAAAAAACGGCTGATGATTTGCATGAGGCGTTTAAATACTGGCCGGGAAAAACTACCAGTTCACTGGCGGCATCTTATATGTCGGAAGGCACCAAAGAAAGTATGGCCAGCGGCGTATTTACCGTCGGCAACTATTTCTATGGTGGTGTCGGCCATGTCAGTGTGGATTACGGCAAAATACTGAAAATCGGCTTCCGAGGTATTATTAACCTGGTGACCCGTCAACTGGAAGCTCTGGACCGTTCCGAACCGGGATATATTAAAAAAGAACAATTCTACAATGCCGTGATTATCAGCTATCAGGCGGCAATCAATTTTGCGCATCGCTACGCGCAGGAAGCGACACGTCTTGCGCAGCTGGAAAGTAATCCAACGCGTAAGCGCGAACTTGAACAAATTGCCCAAAACTGTACGCGGGTGCCGGAAAACGGTGCCAGCAATTTCTGGGAAGCCTGTCAAACCTTCTGGTTCCTGCAAAGCATGTTGCAGATAGAATCCAGCGGTCACTCCATTTCCCCGGGGCGTTTCGATCAGTACATGTACCCGTATCTGGCCGCTGATACTTCCATCTCGAAAGAATTCGCGCAGGAGCTGGTGGATTGCTGCTGGATAAAGCTTAACGACATCAACAAAACCCGCGATGAAATTTCCGCACAGGCATTTGCCGGTTACGCCGTGTTCCAGAACTTGTGCGTCGGTGGTCAGACTGAAGATGGCCGCGATGCCACCAACCCCCTGACTTATATGTGCATGGAAGCCACTGCGCATGTGCGCCTGCCACAGCCGTCTTTCTCCATTCGCGTCTGGCAGGGTACGCCGGACGAATTCCTCTACCGCGCCTGTGAACTGGTGCGCATGGGGCTGGGCGTTCCGGCAATGTATAACGATGAAGTGATCATTCCGGCGCTGCAAAACCGTGGTGTTTCTCTGCACGATGCCCGTGACTATTGCATTATCGGTTGCGTCGAACCGCAGGCACCTCACCGCACCGAAGGCTGGCATGATGCGGCATTCTTCAACGTGGCGAAGGTGCTGGAAATCACACTGAACAATGGCCGCGTGGGCAGTAAACAATTAGGACCGGTGACCGGCGAAATGACCGGATATGCCAGCATTGATGACTTCTTCACTGCCTTCAAAAAACAGATGGCACACTTCGTTCATCAGCTGGTCGAGGCCTGTAACAGTGTCGATATCGCCCACGGCGAGCGCTGCCCGTTACCGTTCCTTTCTGCACTGGTGGATGACTGCATTGGTCGTGGTAAATCATTACAGGATGGCGGAGCAATCTACAACTTTACCGGCCCGCAGGCCTTTGGTATCGCTGACACCGGGGATTCTGTTTACGCCATTCAGAAGCAAGTTTTTGAAGACCGCAAACTGTCAATGACTGAGCTGAAAAGCGCGCTGGACGCCAACTTCGGTCATGCCATCGGCAGCGTTCCTCATCAAGCAGGCGGTAAGTCATCGCTCGGCGAGCAGGAAATTCATGAGATGGTGAAACGCATCATCAATCAGCATGGTTCTCTCGATCCGGCGGCGATTAAAAATGAAGTTTACCGCCAGCTTGCCAGCAGCACTTCTGCGGCTCCGGCTGGCAATAACCCGCGCTTTGAAGAGATTCGCCACATTCTGGAAAACTCACCGTGCTTTGGTAACGACATCGACGAAGTGGATTTGGTGGCGCGCAACTGTGCGCTGATTTACTGCCAGGAAGTCGAAAAATACACTAACCCGCGTGGCGGCCAGTTCCAGGCCGGGATCTATCCGGTTTCCGCTAACGTTCTGTTCGGCAAAGATGTGGCTGCACTGCCGGACGGACGCATGGCGAAAGAACCCCTGGCTGACGGTGTATCACCGCGTCAGGGCAAGGATACACAGGGGCCAACGGCAGCGGCTAACTCAGTGGCTAAACTCGATCATTTCATTGCCTCCAATGGCACGTTGTACAACCAGAAATTCCTGCCGTCTGCTCTGGCCGGTGAACAGGGGCTACGTCATTTCAGCGGATTGGTGCGTAATTACTTTGATAAGAAAGGTATGCATGTCCAGTTCAACGTCATTGACCGTAACACTCTGATTGAAGCGCAGAACAATCCACAACAACATCAGGATCTTGTGGTGCGGGTCGCCGGATACAGTGCGCAGTTTGTGGTGCTGGCGAAAGAAGTGCAGGACGACATTATCAGCCGTACAGAACAGCAATTCTGATCAGCTACCTTCACGGGCTATGTAGCAATACATAGCCCGTTTTTTAAATAACCTGTGGCGCTGATGGCGGGTCAAGTTATGAATAAAGTCGATTATGAGATGGAAGGCGTGCTGTTTAATATTCAGCGCTATTCTTTGCATGACGGGCCGGGGATCCGCACTATTCCTTTTTTTAAAGGTTGTCCGCTGTCATGCAAATGGTGCAGTAATCCGGAATCACAACATCCTAAGCCGGAATTAATTTTTAAGAAGAGCGATTGTATTCGCTGTGGTAAATGCATTGAGGCATGCAAGCAGCAGGCATTATCTGTAAGTAATGCTTTCTTTATTGATCGCGAACGTTGTATTCAGTGCGGCAAATGTACGCAGGTTTGTCCGACACAGGCTCTTGAAATGAAAGGTAAACGCATGACGGTCGCTGACGTTATGCGGGAACTACAAAAGGAAGAAAATCTCTACCGCCGTTCGGGTGGCGGCATCACGCTTTCCGGCGGTGAACCGCTGGCGCAGCCTGATTTTGCCTGGGAACTGCTGAAAGCCTGTAAGGAAAAGGGCTGGCACACGGCCATGGAAACGACCGGTTTTACCACGCCGGAGGTGATTGCTGAGGTATTCCCTTACGTTGATCTGGCACTTACCGACATTAAAGCGATCAATCCTGCCGTTCATCTGGCGAATACCGGGATTGAAAATAGTCAGATCCTGGAGAATTTGCTGCGTATTTCATTCCTGACCAAAACCATTGTGCGTATTCCGGTGATCCCTGGCGTGAATGATAATCCCGAAGAAATACACAATATTGCGGAATTTGCGCGGCTGATGTCTAACGTCGATACCTTGCATTTATTGCCTTATCACTCTTTTGGTGAAAATAAGTATGGCCTGCTGGGGCGTATTTATCCGATGGGCGAAGCAGACAGTATTGCCGAATCGAAAATGGAATTATTAAAAAGAGAAGTTGAGTCGTCTGGTTTTCATTGCCATATCGGCGGCTGAGTTTCCGTTAAGGAAATCCAGCCTTATAAAACAATTATCGGGAAGGGTCGTTGTATGAATGATTCAGTGAAGACGCAATGTATTGCGGAATTTCTTGGTACCCGCTTATTTTTGTTTTTTGGCATCAGCTGTCTTGCGGCAGTAAAAGTTGCAGGAGCCAGTTTTGGGTTGTGGGAAATCTGCATTGTGTGGGGGCTGGGGATTTCGCTGGCTGTCTATCTCACCGCAGGCATTTCCGGCGCACACCTGAATCCCGCGATCACCATCGCTCTGTGGCTGTTTGCGCGTTTTCCCGCCCGTAAAGTGGTGCCATATATTATCGCCCAGGTGGCCGGGGCATTCGGCGGCGCGCTGCTGGCATACATGTTCTACCATAATCTGTTTATCAATTTTGAAACCGCCAACCATATGGTACGCGGCAGTGTGGAAAGCCTTCAACTGGCCAGCATTTTCAGTACTTATCCTTCGGCGGCCATCAGCGTGTGGCAGGCGGCGTTTATCGAAATCGTCATAACCTCGATTCTGATGGGGCTGATCATGGCGCTGACCGACGACGGCAACGGTGTGCCGCGTGGCCCGTTAGGTCCGTTGCTGATCGGCATTTTGGTCGCGGTTCTTGGCGCTTCCACCGGTCCGCTGACTGGTTTTGCCATGAATCCGGCGCGTGATTTTGGCCCAAAATTATTCACTTTCTTTGCCGGTTGGGGTGACATCGCCATGACCGGCGGTCGGGACATTCCTTATTTCCTGATCCCAATTATTGCGCCTGTTATCGGTGCTTGCCTGGGTGCTGCGGTGTATCGCCTGTGTATCGGTAAAAACCTGCCGGGTAACGCTCCGGTGGCGGAAGTTGCCAAACCTTAGATTTCATTTAGCCCATAAAAACCAGCCCATAAAAACAGCCCATAAAAAACGGCGGTGCAAATGCATCGCCGTTTTTTTATCTGCAGATTACGTTTATTTGCTTTAGGTTTATTTTCTACGGCCAGCACCACGAGGCTTTTGGCTGGGGTTTACAGTGACCGTTGATTGTTCCTTCTTCGGTGCTTCTTCTGAAAAATCCATACATGTGGATTGATCCGGCGTTTCTTCCACATTCAGTTCTTCCACATTCAGTTCTTCCACATTCAGCACCGGAATAGTTTGTGGGTTTTCAAAGAGCACGGGTTTAGCTTCAGGCTCGGGAGCGGTTATGCCGAGGGTATCTGCAGAATAAATCATGCATTCAATGTGTTGCGCCGTGCGGGCAATCACTTTGTGCGCATAAACGGTGCCTACTTTGCTGGCCGCCATCACACCCGCTGTGATCCCCGCGTTAATCGCGCCGATTTCGCCTTCGAATTTGACGGTGACCATACCGCCACCTTTGGTGAGTTCATAGCCGATAAGCATAACGTGCGCGGATTTTATCGCGGCATCCGCAGCTTCTATTGCCGCGGCCAGACCGACGGTTTCAATTAATCCCAAACTTTGTCCGGGCATAAGTCGCTCCTGTTAACAGATTCAAGGTGAAGTGCGTCGCGCACTGTTTCAGGCGTTATCGCGTAGTGCCTGTGCTTTATCGGTCTTTTCCCAGGGGAAAATGTCGCGACCAAAATGGCCGTAGCAGGCAGTCTGACGGTAACGCGGGACGAGCAAATCCAGTGTCGCGATGATGCCGCTGACGCTGAGGTCAAAATGTCGGTTCACCCGCTGCACCAGCTGTTGCTCCGTCAGCGGGCTGCTGCCAAAAGTGTCGATACGGATGGCGACCGGGCGGGGCAGGCCGATGGCCCAGGCGAACTGGACTTCGCAACGTTCTGCCAGCCCCGCCGCGACAATATTTTTTGCCACATAGCGTGCGGCATAAGCGGCCGAGCGATCGACTTTCGACGGATCTTTACCCGAAAACGCACCGCCGCCATGACGGGCTACGCCGCCGTAGGTATCTACAATGATTTTCCTGCCAGTCAGACCACAATCGGCTGCCGGACCGCCGGTGATAAATTGTCCGGCGGGGTTGATCAAAATACGGGTTTGCGGCGTTAGCAAGCGGGCGGGAATAACCGGTTTGATGATATCTTCCAGCACCACTTCGCGAAGTTGTGTAAGAGAAATCTCCGGGCAATGCTGTGTTGAAATCACCAGCGTATCGGCGGATACCACCTGATGCTGCCGATAGCGCAACGTCACCTGGCTTTTGGCGTCGGGACGCAGGAAGGGCAGGTACCCCGACTGGCGTAACGCCGCATGACGCGCCATCAGCCGGTGCGCATACACCAGCGTCGGCGGCATATATTCCGGCGTTTCATTGCAGGCATATCCGAAAGTGATGCCCTGATCGCCCGCGCCTAGTGAGTCAGGGGTTGTGCCGCCGATGCCTTGTGCGATATCGGCAGACTGCTTACCCAGCATATTCAGTACGGCGCAGGTTGCGCCATCGAAACCCAGGCTGGAATGGTTGTAGCCAATTTCTTTAATGGTGTGACGGATAACCGATTCGATATCAACATGGGCGGTTGAGCTGATTTCCCCGGCCACAATGGCTACGCCGGTTTTGACCAGGCATTCACATGCCACTCTGGCCTGTGGATCCTGTAAAAGAAAGGCGTCCAGAATGGCATCAGCTATCTGGTCGGCCATTTTATCAGGGTGCCCGGCGGCAACCGATTCAGAGGTAAAAAGAGAGTCTTCCAAAGTCGCGCCACGTTGTTCAAAGGTTCCCCCATGGTAGGGGGCGGTGGCTGAAAGCAACGTAAATTATCTTGCGGGCAGGGTGGACTTTTTTGCCCTTACGGCGAGCCCGCCCACAAAATTAGCCCGCTTGTGAATTGACGGGTTCTGGTGCGACGATTTTACGGAAATCTGACGGTGACATGCCGGTCTCTTTTTTAAATATCCGGCAGAAGTAGTTGGCGTCCTGATATGACAGTTCCAGCGCGATGGTGTTGATTCTGAGTTCGCTGAACTGCAGAAGTGATTTGGCTACGCTTAACTTGCGGGCAGCGATGTAATTTGAAAAACCATAGCCGGTCATTTTCTTGAAGGCCCGGCTCAGATAGCAGGAACTGACGAAGGAGCGTGCGGCAATGTCGTCGAGCGTCAGATTATTAAGAATATTTTTCTCAATATGGAATCTGGCGCGATCGATAAAACTCATGGTGCCCGAAAAGTGCTTTAGTGCATGGTCGAAAACGTCCTCGCTAATGCTTAGCAAGCCGGTCATGATGCGGAAATAGGCTCCCGGCGTAATGCCAGACTGGCTGATTTCCTGGATCATTGCCGTCACTTTCTTCCCGGCGGGCAGTCCTTTATCTCCCAGTGAAGAAAGATGCTGATGCAGTAATTCGAGTATATCCGTTAGTAATTTGCGTTGACTGATGCCGGAAGGCGTACCCGCGCAGGCGTCATCGAGCGCATTCAACAGAAATTGATGCCATCGATGATAATCGCAGTGTTCGATCATCTCGCCGACAGATTGTTTGAGTGCCCGTGACGCCGCAATGTCCATATCACTGACTTCCAGGGTTTTGCTGATGGCATCGGTCAGTGTGCTTTTCTTCACCGGTTTCAGCAGATAATCATCCACTTTCAGGTTCAGCATGCTGCGCACAATATCAAAATCGTCATTAGCGGTAGTGACAATGACTTTGGTGCTGGCACTTTTGGTGCGCAGATATTCAATCACCTGATTGCCGTTAGGCAGCGGAATATTGATATCGACCAACATCATATCGATTTGATCGAGCTGGTCGATCAGCTGGATGGCTTTTTTGCCGGTATTGGCTTCATGCACCACGGAATTATCGACGTACTGAGACACAATGCGTCGCAAAGATTCAGATTCAATCAGTTCATCTTCTACAATCACAATATTGTACATAGTCTTTTCTCCCTGTTTCAAGCTTGCAGCATGGGGAATTTAAGAGTGATGGTTGTCCCCATTCTTGGCTGATGCGCGCTGGAAATCACCAGACCATAGCTTTCGCCGAATAACAGCTGAAGCCGGTTTTTAATATTATTAATGCCGATACCGCCTTTCTGACGGTTTTCGTCACCGGATAAAATGTTGGCAATATCAGCACGTGACATGCCGTCGCCGTTGTCGGTCACCTCGAGAATGACATCGTGCCCGTCGTCAGTCGCGCTGATGCGTAGCAGACTGGGAGTGTCTCTCGGCTCGACAACGTAATTGAAAAAGTTCTCGACCAGGGGCTGCAAAATCAGGAACGGACAAACGACATCAAGGTATTTTTCCGGAATATCGCACTCATAATCGAAACGGTCATTCATGCGGACTTTCTGAATTGACATGTAGCAGGTGACATAATTAATTTCATGGCTTAGCGTAATCAGGCCATGATTATTTTTGCGCAGCAAATAGCGCATCATGTCGGAAAAATCATGCACCATGGTTTCTGTGCGCTGTGCATCTTCCAGATATGCCAGCCGGCCAATGGTATTTAATACGTTAAACAGAAAGTGCGGGTTAATCTGATAAGACAGGGCTTTAAATTCCGCTTCATGCAATGAACGTTCTATTTCCACTCTTTTACGCAACTCATCGGTGAGTTCGAGATCTTTGCGGTGCAGTTCCCGCTGAATATTGTTGGTATGCGCCTGTTCTACCAGATACGACGAGACATGTAATAATGTGGAGGCGGTCGATTCGAAACGATCGTAAGGCATGCGTTTAGCATCATGATGTAAGTCGATCAGCCATTCATTTTCTTTCCATATTTCGTTGTTATCGAGAATATACGGAATGGTGCGCTCTTTCTCTTCCTCGACTTTTACCTGGCCGGAAATAAACGCGCCAAGATAATGATCGTTAATCATGATCGGCACAGCGAACTCAACAAAGCCGCAGTAACAGCGGTATACCACTGGTTTTCCGGCCTCCATAGCGGCACGTCCACCGGCGTTATCACTTTCGTAGCAGTGGTTCGCCAGCGATTCATTAAGGCGTGACCGGGCGCAGAAATCTGAAAACCCGCTGGCCTGCGTCACCGGAACGCCATCCTGATCGACTACCACTAAGGCAATCATCATCGATTTACTAAAATTATCCTGGAGAGTCTGAAGTCTTTTTACATCAAGAAATTCATGCAATTTATATTTGTTATTCATTATGATTACCTGCACTGGTAATTAAATACATTCACCGTATAAATATACAGGAAGGCACCTTTATGTATTTTGAAACCCGTCACAGCGGGGGCAATTTAATTAGCCAGGAATATTAATTTATATGTACTGATGTTAATTATAAGTGCGAAAATTAGTCAGGTATTTACCGTTCAGACGCAACATGCTCAACGTGCTCTCCCCGCATGGATGACCACAAAGGACAATGCAGGCGGAATAAATCAGATGATGCGAAATGAATTATCACATCATCTTGTGGCGGCAGTATTTACTATTTATTTGATCTGCGAGAAGTGCCGGGAACGCCAGTGCAATTTAGGGGTCAGGAAGCATTGGGTTTGTGCGATGGGTTGTTCATTCATCAGGTCACTGATCATGCTGAAGCAGTGCATAGCCAGTTCCCCGCAGTCCTGCGCGACCGTGTCGATTTTCACGGACAGGGAATCGTACAGATAGTGGTCGTCAAAACTGCACAGATGGATATCGCTCTCGAGCAGCTGATGCTGGCTCATATAGCGCAGAACGCCTTCCATCAGGCCGCAGGAAGCCACGAAAAGCGCTTTGGGCGGACGTCCGAGTCTTGCGCACAGTTGCGCAAACATTTCATAGCCGGAGCTTGGCTGGTAATTGCCGTAAACAATCCAGTCCGGGTTCAGGCTGACACCCGCCCGCTGCAGGCCAAGCTGATAACCCGCCAGGCGGTCACGGGTCGGGGAGATCCGCGGTTGTCCGCCAAGAAAATAAAATTCATCACGCTGGGTTTGCGCTATACGCGAGACCAGTTCTGCTGAGGATTCGATGGCTTCACAGACCACAATCGGCAGCTGCGTGTCTTGCATATGGCGGTCAAATAAGACGACAGGTAACTGCTGGCTGATTTTTACGTATTCTGCATCGCTGAGCATGCTGGATGCGACAATCAGTCCGTCGACCTGACGCTGGATCAGATTATTGACCACCATGGTTTCCTGACTGGTATTTTCATCCGTGCAGGCAATCAGCAGCTGCATGCCGTTCTCGCGACACAGCGTCTCAAGTTCGTTGGAGCAGGCAGCAAAACCATAGTTGGTCATTTCCGGGACGACCAACCCAAGTGTGAAACTGCGCGTGACATTGAGCGAACGGGCGTGAATGCTCGGCTGATAATGATGTTCAGCCGCCACAGCGAGTACCCGATCCCGGGTGGGATCGGAGATTCGAAACTTCTTGCTGTGTCCGTTGAGTACCTGGCTGGCAGTCGATTTTGAGACGCCAGCCAGTTCGGCTATGCCACTGATAGTGATGCGTTTGGTCTTTTTCACTGCGCCATATTCTGTTGTCCGGAAAGACATTTATTCTATCACGCATTCCGCCAACGACCAGTGGCGCAGCGTAATCTGATGAGAACCCCGCAAGTTCAATTGTGCCGGTAAAACAGGGAAATAGCGTGAGGACATCACCGCTTCTCCGCCATTAATGAAAATTTCAAGGCTCGACGCATCGCTTAACACCGTTAGTTTGTGCAGCGCGCCGCACCAGATACGCTGTTCGGGCAAGCCAGTGCGCCGGTTTTTTCGCGTTAAACGCAGCCATTCTCCGTCGAAGCTGAGCGTCATGTCGCCACCTAAATCCGCGCTGAAAGCCTGTTCTGTGACGATTTCTGTTTCGGCTTTTGTGATGTCCAGTGGAGGGCAATCGTCGGCAATCCCCTGCCATGCCTGTTCATCACGACGGAGTTGTTGCAGCTCACGTGCCGGTTTTTGCATGATTTTACCCGCCACCAGCGTCAGTTCGCGCGGGCAGGTCATCGTATGCAGCCAGCCATTTTGTATTGTCGGCTGGAAAAATTCATCTCCGTCCGGTATTCCCATCCATCCAATCAGCAGGCGTCGCCCGTCATCCGTTAGCGTGGTCTGCGGCGCATAAAATTCGAACCCCAGATCCAGCTCAGTGAATTCGCCGTGCTCAAGGGTCGCATTGTCGTAATCCAGTTGCCCGACAAAATAACCCGACTGGAAAGTATTCAGATAACGGTCAGATTCCGCCGCTAAACCTTGCGGACAGCAAATCAGAATGTCGTTATCTGCCAGCCGGAATAAATCCGGGCATTCCCACATGTAGCCGAATTCGCCCAGCCCGTGTAAACCTGAACCGGCAATTTCGCCCAGAAGATCCCAGGCTGATAAATCCTCAGATCGCAGCAATAACACTTTGCCTTTGAGGCTGAGATCCTGAGCGCCCAGCACCATGTACCAGTGGTTTTCATGCCGCCAGACTTTCGGATCACGCACATGTCCGGTATAGCCTTCCGGCAGATTAAATACCGGCCCGGTTTTATCAAATTCGCCGTCTGTATTTTCGCGCGCCAGACACTGAAATGCGGTACGGCTGCCATCGGGATACTTCACGTTACCGGTATAAATCAGCGTCAGCTGACCGTTATCTGTCACGGCTGAGCCCGAATAACAGCCGTGGGATTCGTAGGCTTCTGAAGGTGCCAGCGCCAGCGGTTCATGCTGCCAGTGCAGTAAATCTGCCGAACTCCAGTGCCCCCAGAATTTAGCACCGTGCGCGCAGGCCAGCGGGTTCCATTGATAGAACAAATGGAAACGACCGTTATGCTGAATAAATCCGTTCGGGTCATTGAGCAGCCCGACCGGCGGCGCGAGATGCCAGCCGGGGCGGTAAGGGTCTGCCGCCGCTTTAACCTGACCGGCGACCACGCTGCACAGTGCTTTTTTGAGCAAACTGGTTTCCGTCATTTCTCACTCTCCGTGTTGTATTTCAGCAGCAATGACAGCAGGAATGCGCTGCCGAAGGCAATCACCAGACCGATCAGGTAGCTGAGAATCGAGCTGGCCTGCACGATAGCCAGCCCCGGAATGCCGGTCAGACCGACTGCCGTCATATTGACGTGCATCGCCACCACCCAGGCACCGCCGAGCGCACCGCCCGCCAGCGCCGCCAGGAAAGGCTTCATAAAGCGCAGGTTGATCCCGAAGATTGCTGCCTCCGTAATACCCAGCATGGCGGAAAACGCTGAAGGCACTGCGATGGCTTTAATTTTCGCATCACGCGTTTTGAAGTAAACCGCCAGACAGGCACCGCCCTGCGCGACGTTAGCCATCGACCAGATCGGCAGCAGGAAATTCACGCCGATATTTGGATTACCCAGTAAACCGGCTTCAATAGCATGGAAGCTGTGGTGAATACCGGTGATGACGATAACCGAATATAGCCCGCCAAATATCAGCCCCGCGAACCAGCCTGCATGAGTGATCAATGTACTGAGAATAAAGGAAATGCCGTCACCCAGCGCACGACCCGCCGGGCCGATAATCAGGAAAGCGATAAAGCCGGAAATGATCACGGTCAGGAAAGGCGTCAGGATCAGATCCAGCGCATCCGGAATGATTTTGCGCAGGCGTTTTTCGATGAAACTCATGAACCACACCGCCAGCAGCACCGGGAAAACCGTGCCCTGATAGCCGATCATCGCAATCTCAATACCAAAGAAATTCATGGTATGGAAACCGCTGGCGACGCCCCAGGCGTTAGTCAGCGCCGGATGGGTCAGAATGCCGCCCAGCGTAGCGCCGAGGAACGGGTTGCCGCCAAACTCCCGCGCAGCGGTGAACCCAATCAGAATTGGCAGAATGATAAACGCCGCTGAGCTGAACATATCGAGCATGATAAAAATCGCGCTCTCCGGGTTGGCCCAGCCGTAAGTTTTCACCATGCCGAGCAGCCCCATCAGCAGGCCGGATGCCACAATCGCCGGAATGATCGGCACGAAAATATTCGACAGCACGCGGGCGATGCGCTGGAACGGATTCAGCTTTTGCGCCGCAATATCCGCGGCTTCAGATTTACTGGATTCGCTGATACCGGCCACTTTAATAAATTCGGCGTAGACCTTGTTCACCAGCCCTGTACCAAAAATGATCTGAATCTGTCCGGCATTGCTGAAACAGCCTTTAACGCCTTCGACCTGTTCGATAGCACTTTTATTGATCAGGCTGTCATCCGCCAGCACCAGGCGCAGACGGGTGGCACAGTGTGCCGCGCTGGCAATATTCTCCTTGCCACCCAACAGCGGAAGCAATTCAGTCGCGATTGCATTGATATTCATAGAATCCCTTAGTTTTTCATTATCATTTACGCCCGGTCTGGCCGGGCGTTTTTTTTAAATCAGGCCCTGCGGTTTAGAACCAGGTTTCCATCTGGATGCCAAAGTTCCACTGTCCGCCCGCCGTGAATCCGTCGGTACCAAATGAATCTGCGGAGGAATAACTGTCGAGCTCTTTGCTCCAGTCCATATACGTGGCGAAGAAGCGGATTTCCGGACGACTCAGCATGTCGCTGATATCGCCGACCTTGAAGGTCGGTGCGAAGGTCAGTTTGTAGAAACCGCCTTTCACTTTGTTGTAATCGCTGTAACCCTGTGGATTGAGATCCATATACTGATAGCTGCCTTCATATGCCAGTTCGAAGTTCTCGGTAATTTGCTGGATCAGGCGGGTGTTAAAGGTCAGCCATTTGTAATCATCGCCAGAGACATAACGGTCTTTGCTCTGCTGCGCCAGAACCGCCGGGGCGATACTCCAGTTTTTGCTGATCGGCGTGATGCCATAAGTTGCCAGACGCAGCGTACTCGCATCGTCAGTCAGACGTCCGTCAGAACCCAGCGCTTTCACTTCTGCTCCCAGCCCGTGCCCGTAAAGCAAGGCTGTTCTCGATGTCCCCTCACGCAGGCCGTAGAAACTGTCGCCGTGATACGCCAGCATCGTGTGGAAGCCGGTGTCCGCGGCGGTGCTGATCCCCCGGTTGCCGGTATTTTCACGATCCTGATTATTTTTGGCACGCAGGCCGCTCAGCATCCACTGGAATGGACCGGCATAGTTGTTGGCCGTGACAATGTAGTTTTCGATGCGGGTGTCGTCGTTATTGTCGTCTTTCAGGTCGTCAAAGTTTCTTCCGTAAAGTGAGAAGTTACTTTTCAGGTTATCGCCCCATTTGACGTCGTAGATCCCGCCGCCGGTACCCGCCAGAAAGATGATGTCGGAATCCAGCCAGTGAATGTCGAAATTATCCCGGTCAAAGCGTTTACCCGCCCACAGGGTGGAATCTTTCCAGACCCCGGTGAATGTCGGCAGCGACCCCAGTTCGACAAACGCCTGACGGATATTTAAGTCGCTGGTCGCGCCGGTCCAGTCGTTGTAGCTGCGCTGACCATCAGCCAGCATGACTTTGTAGCGGGAGGTCGCACCGCTGGCCATCGTCTGGTTGTGCTCCAGATTCAGTTCGACGTAGGTGTTATTTTCGTTACCCAGACGCCCGACTGCACCGCCTGTTTGTCCGGCCGGGGTGACGTACGGGCCACTTTCCGTTGAGGTGCCAGAATCGTTCATGATCACGCCGGAACGGGCATAACCACTGAATTTAAACCCGCTGTTATCACTGCTGTTGCTTTTGGCATTGCCGGCTAACGTTTCGGTGCGTTTAGCCACATCGGCAGTTTGCTGCTGGGTGATTTCAGCCGTCTTCGCCACCTGACGGGTTTGCTGTTCGTTGCTGGCGGTGCGTGTCTCGAGTTGTTTAACCTGCTGTTCTGCCTGCGTAGCACGGGCTTCGGCCTTAGCGGCGCGGCTTTCGGCGAGTTGTAGTCGTTTCTCCATCGCCGCAAAGCGGGCTTCAATTGCACTGGAAGAAAGATCGGCCCCCTGAGCCGCAGAAGAAAGAATAAGTCCAATAGCAACAGCAAGATAGCGAGGTTTCATCATCATTTTTATCCCTTCAGAGGAAGTTTAATTATTATGGGAAAACCATTTTGCTAAATTGCTAAACTGGTTTTCCTGAGCACAATAAACACCCGTTATGTATTTACGCAACGAAGTTCGGCAGCCTTGTGCTGGATTTGTGATCTTGCTGGCAATTCCCAATGTCGTCCTGAAAATTCATTTGCTCTTGATTAGCTAAACCGGTTCTTCTATTTTATCGACAGACGATTTATCAGGATTATGAAAAGGGAATGAAGATGAATAACCGGGTTTGGGTACTTGGCGATGCCGTGGTGGATTTGATCCCTGAGCAGGATGGCCGCTTATTAAAATGTCCGGGCGGAGCACCGGCAAACGTTGCCGTCGGCATCTGTCGTCTCGGCGGCGACAGCGCTTTTATCGGACGCGTGGGTGATGACCCGTTCGGGACGTTTCTGATGAAAACCCTGGATGATGAGGGCGTCAATACAGAGTGCATGACGCCTGATCCGCATCACCGCACTTCCACGGTGGTGGTGGAAAACGACGCTGACGGCGAGCGTTCCTTCACATTTATGGTGCGTCCGGGCGCGGATTTATTCCTCCAGGCCACCGACATTCCGGCGTTTAGCGCAGGACAGTTTTTACACTTGTGTTCGATTGCCTTATCCGCAGAACCTTCCCGGGCTTCGGCTTTTCTGGCAATGGCGAAGATGAAAGCGGCGGGCGGATATGTCTGTTTTGATCCCAATATCCGGCATGACTTGTGGCCTGATGAGGAACAGCTGCGTGACAATCTTGACCGCGCCTTGTCGCTGGCGGATGTGATTAAAATATCGGAGGACGAGCTGGAATTTCTGACCGGAGAAGCGTTGTTGTCCGAGGGAATGCTGCGCCTGTGTGATCGTTATAACCCCGAAATGTTGCTGGTCACGCAGGGGAAACAGGGTGTGTCGGTCTACCGGAAGAAAAATGCCAGCCTGAAGCATTACCCGGCACCCGAAGTGCGGGCGGTGGATACTACTGGTGCAGGAGATGCCTTTGTCGCCGGGCTGCTGGCCGGACTGGCGCAACACTGGCCACTGACCTCAGACAGCGCATGGCAGCAAACCATTCATCAGGCGCTGGCGTGCGGGGCGCTTGCCACCACCGCGAGAGGCGCAATGACCGCTTTGCCCGACAGCGCGACCTTAAAGGCGTTTTCCTCTCAGATCTGATCTGAATAGATTTACTCCCAGACCCTTTTTTTGTGTAGGATCAGGGGAGTCAATTTTGCCTGACCGGAGAGTTATGGCTTCGCTGAAAGAAGTAGCACAACTGGCCGCGGTGTCGCTGATGACAGTGTCCCGCGCCATTAACGAACCGCAACGGCTAAAGCCCGAGACACTGGCGCGTGTTCAGACGGCGATCAGCGCCCTGAATTATGTGCCTGATTTTTCCGCACGTAAAATGCGTGGCCGCAGTACCAAAGTCTCGACTCTGGGTGTGCTGGCGCTTGATACCGCCACCACGCCATTCTCGGTTGAACTCCTTCTCTCGATAGAACTGACGGCGCGTGAATTTGGCTGGAGCAGTTTTCTGGTCAATATCACCTCGCAGGAAGACAGTAAACGGGCGGTCAGTCAGCTGCTTTCTCAGCGCCCGGACGGCATTATCTTTACGACCATGGGGTTGCGTGAAGTAGAAATCCCGGAACGTCTGCTGGATAAAAACCTGGTGCTGGCAAACTGCCTGAGCCGCGAACACACGCTGCCGGGTTACATTCCTGACGATTTTGAAGGGCAATATCAGGCGATGAAAGCCCTGATCAAGAAAGGTTACCAGCGTCCGCTATGCTTTTATTTACCCGATTCCATACCTGCCGGAATTTGCAGAAGGGCGGGCGCGGAAGCGGCATGGCAGGAAGCCGGATTGCCTGCACAACAACTGCGCCAGTTTCATATGGCGTCGGGTGACGAGCATTATCGCGATGTGGTGGCTTTACTTAATGAGTTTACCCCGCAGGATAAGCCGGATTTTGACGTGCTGGTGTGCGGCAACGATCGTATTGCGTTTCTGGCCTATCAGGTATTGCTGGCGAAAGGCATCGCCATCCCGCAGCAGGTGGCGGTTCTGGGTTATGACAACATGGTCGGTATCGGTGATCTGTTCCAGCCGCCGCTGACCACGGTGCAGTTGCCGCACCGCGAGATAGGACGTGAAGCGGTATTGCATCTGATCGAACAGCGCCCGAACAGCGGAGTGATCCAGATTTCCTCCCCGCTGCTTGAGCGTGCTTCTTTGTGACGTTATTCGGTGCGCAGTGTCCAGCTATCTCCCTGACTTAACATGGCCTGTCCTTTTTCTGCAAACAGAGAAAGGGCGCGCTTGTCCGGCTGCGGATAAATTCTGCTGCTGAGCGTTTTCTCCCCCTGATTAACAAAAACTTCCACCGATGAGCGGTCGATAAAGACACGCAATTCCAGATGATTGCTTTCCGGCAGCCCGACACTGCGGCTGTCCTGAATTCTGTATGCGGCATAATCCCGGTTCAGAAAGAGTCTTTGTGTCTGTTTGTCCACGAACAGGCAAAGACCGTCGCCGAGCGTGATGCCAAAGCGTTCTGCGTCCGAATGACTGAGATCCCATTGCAGGATAATTTCAGTTGCCTGAGCATTTTCAGAAAGTTGCTGCACGTTGCTTTTCAGCACGCAGGGCGTCAGCGGGCGATGTTCCCGGCGAAGTGTGCAGACTTCCTCTGCCGGCATCATGCGGACTTTTCCGTCACGTAACGTCAGCTCGCGGGGCAGGGTTAGGCAGCCCGCCCAGCCTTCTTCTTTGGACGGCATCACCGATTCCCACATATCCATCCAGGCGATAATGATCCGGCGTCCGTCAGCCGCAGTGAATGACTGCGGCGCATAGAAGTCGTGCCCGTGGTCGAGTTCCATAAAGCCTTGCGTAATCTCAAAGTGGTGACCCGGCTGCCAGTGCCCGCGCAGATAACCGCTCTGGAATAAATTCTGATAATCATGGCCCTGCGTGCGGATCCCTTGCGGCGAGCACATCAGAATATTTTCATCGCCCAGCGGGAAAAAATCCGGGCATTCCCACATATAACCGTCACCGGCGTCGGCTTTGGCGAGAACGCGATCAAACGTCCAGTCGCGCAAGCTGGTGCCTTTATAAAGCAGTACTTGTCCACAATCGCTGGCGTCACGGGCACCGACGACCATCCACCAGTGACCGTCTTCCTGCCACACTTTCGGATCGCGAAAGTGCATGATATTTTCCGGCGGCGTCAGCACCACACCCTGTTTGGTAAAATGAATACCGTCCTGACTGGTTGCCAGACATTGTACTTCGCGGATGGCGCTGTCATTGCCTTCACCATTGAGCCAGACGTGGCCGGTGTATATCAGGCTCAGCGTGCCATTATCATCGACGGCACTGCCGGAGAAGCAACCGTCGCGGTCGAATTCTTCCCCCGGCGCCAGTGCCACCGGCTGATGCTGCCATCTCACCATATCCTTGCTGGTGGCGTGCCCCCAGTGCATTGGCCCCCAGTTTTCACTGAACGGGTGGTGCTGATAAAACGCGTGATATACCCCCTGATGATAAATCAGGCCATTCGGGTCATTCATCCAGCCGGCCGGAGGGGCGAGGTGAAAGTTGGGATAAAAGGCGTTACCGCGCTGGTTTGTTGCCTGATTAAGCGCCAGTTGCGCGCGTTCAAGTTTTGTATTCATACCATCTCACTTTTATTCAGAAGCATGTTTTTGGATGCCGGGGAAGGGGGAGCCTGGCTTTTTTCGCCGGTCAGCAGGAAAACGGAAACGAGAGTGAGCACCAGAACCAGCGTCCCCATGATCATGTAAGTTTCAGCAAAGCCCAGCAGGTCATAGCCGTGACCGGCCAGTGGCGACAACACACTGGCGCAGACTTGCGTAATGAACTGGAATCCCACCAGATATAGCGTTGCGGAAAGGCGCGGGTCAAAGCGGGTGGTAATGTATTTAAACATCGCAATCAGCAGGATGGGCAGCTCAACAGCGTGCAGCAATTTCATGCAGGAAATGGTGACCGCATCCGCTGCCAGGCCTGATCCAAACACACGCAGTGCCATGATCGTCCCGCTGAGTAACAGTCCGTTTTTCGCCCCGATTTTGTTGACAACAAAAGGCGCCAGGAACATGCCGCCCGCTTCCAGAAACACCTGGAAAGAGTTAAGGAAACCGTACATCTCGTTGCCGTGGCGGACATCAGAAAACAGTGACGCGAAATACACCGGGAATTGCTGGTCGTAGACGTTGTAGACGCTGACGCCGGTAACAAAAACAATCAGCGCCCAGAATCGCGGGAGGCGGAACAGGGTCATGGCATCGCTGAGCGTCAGGGTGCTGGATTTGCCGTATTCGAGCTGGCTCAGGGCATCCGTTTTCACTTCCCGAAGTTGCCATAGCAGCAGCAGAAAAATGGCAGCCGAACAGGAAGCCATCCAGAAGTTGAGGTTGGGATTGATATTAAACAGCATCCCGGCAAAGAAGGTTGCGACGGCCCAGCCCAGTGAACCCCACATTCTGGCTTTACCGAACTCAAATCCAAGAATACGACTGACGCGCTCGGTGTAAGACTCCAGCGCACCGATCCCGGCAAAAAAAGTCGCACCGACATACAAACCGCCCGCCACAGCGCCTGACAAAATACTGATCTTCAGCAGCGGCGCAAAAATGAAAATAAAGAAAGGCCCGCTGATGAGTAACAGAAAACCCAGAAACCAGAGCAGGTTTTTACGCAACCCCAGTTTGTCCTGAATGAAACCGTACAGTGGCTGTGCACAAAGCGCGGTCAGCGCGACGGCGGAAAAAAACAAGCCTGTTTCAGTGCCTTTCAGCCCGACCTTCTGGCTCAGCCACAATGAGATAAGCGAAAAGGCGGAAGACCAGGTGTAGAAAAAGGAAAAAAGTAAACCACTCAGCAATGCGTAATGACTTCGTTGACTATTTTTCATGGCATGTCCGGGTTTGAATCGTCACAAGGAGTCATATTGTTAACGTTAACATCTGAGTTTTCAAAGATTCATAAAGCGCAAATTATGATGTTAATCACGAATGTTAACGTTAACATTTATGGAGTGTGATCAAAGTATCATTTTTCGGGAAGGGCATCTCTTTGTTGAGTGAGGCGAGCGGGTCAGCGAAAACAAAACGAGAAGGAGCATGGGAGGAAAAAGAGCGGGTTAAGCAGCTTCCGGGACTGAATAAAAAAGGAGGAGATATCGCTATCTCCTCCCGTGTTTTACATCAGGACATTTATGAGGCTGTCATTACAACGGGCGCTGATGGGTATAAACAGCACGGGGTTGAGTACGGCGCCCCAGCATACCCATAAAGCCCGCCAGAATGGCTTCGATCACTAACATCACAAAGGTAAACCAGCTGGCTTTCGCCGTTGCAGCAGCTGCTTTTTCAGCGGCTTCGCGGGCTTTCTGCTCTGCCTGCTGTTTCAGTTCTTCATATTTTGCACGGGCCTGCTGATAGGTTTTTTCAGCCTGGCTGACAATCTGATCGACTTCCTGATCGCTTTTTCCGGTACGGGCTTTAATGATATTTTTCAACGCGTCACGGTCAGCTGCCTGGAATGTATCTGCATTACGACTAATTAAACCTTTAATAAAATTAGTGAGATCCGTATCGGCGGTTTGCGGATGATTACTGGTGTCAGCCGCCTGATTTTGGGCATTGTTTACTTCACCCTCGGCTTTATTTTGCAGGTTCTCTGGTTGCAACTCCGGTTTCCCGGTCTGGCGCAGAGTGGTTTCAAGTTCATTCTGCAGACTGTCGAGATTAATATTATTTTCTCCCAGCTTGTCTTTTACCATTTGACCTACCGGTGGCGCAGCGGCAGATATTCCACTGCCTAACGTTTGTAACCCGGATCCCACAACACTGGCTGCACCGCTGACCGCATTATTGACGACCACAATCAGGAACCAGGTGCAGATTAAGGTGTTTACCCCAAACATCAATACGCCATGCAAAGCTCCCTCACGCTGAGCCAGTCGTCCGCTGGCATAGGCCCCGGCCGCAATGGAAATCAACATGCTGATGCCTGTCCAGATGGCCGCTCCTTTCCCTAATCCATCGAGCGGGTTTTGCTCTTTCAGGGGATCAATGGTACTGGCTCCGATGGCTGTCCCTAATATTGCCAGTAACAAATAAACCACCATTGAAATAATGACGCCGGCAAAAATAGCACTCCACGAAATACGTTTAAGCGGCACTCCGTTCGCAGGCTGAATCAACGTTTCGTTATAAACTTCAGTGGCAGGCCTTTGATGATCAGTCATTTGGACATCTCCATATATCGCCATATTTTTGATAGTAAGAAGGGAGCTTACCCCCTCATAATCACTGCTTATCCTGGCTAATGTCAGTGAATAATCACACGATTACATTAGCTGCCTTAATGTTAGTAAGAGAATGACGATTACACCAAAAAATAATTATTTCGCTAAATAATCAGGACGTTATTTACGACATGTCGCGCGCGTAAGTAATATCCCTGAGCATTGAGGGGAGAGGAACTCAGGAATAAAAAATTTAACCCGCTGTGTAATTACGCAGATCCGTTACATGATCTTCATTTAGAACGGGGAGCATTTAAGGCTTTGTTCAGATCCTGGATCCGCTTCATCGTTTTCATGGTTCGCGATGCAGATGCGGAAGCGACGGATAAAATCAGCATCTCAAGACACACCAGGACAGTGCCATGAAGTGGCATTCTGCCATTCTCACCCCCCCGCGGCACATTGATAACGACGGTGGCTTCCCTGGTGAAAAAGGATTCCGCGGCATTTGTCAGTAATATTATCGGAATACCCAGACGTTTCGCCTCATGTACCGTTGTTTTTCCCTCACGGTGCGCACTCTTCTGCGCCATCATGATCAGCACATCTCCACGCTGCAAGCCGATCAGTTGTTCCGCCAGCGCAATTCCCGAACGGTTAAGGCAGATAGCGGGAATGCCAATGCGTGTGAACAGTCTCGCACTGTACTCGGCCAGAATGCCGGACGCATTGATACCAAACAGCGCCACCTGATGGGCACCGGCCAGTAAGGCAATGGCTTCAGAAATAGCCTGTCGGTTTGCGGGCTCTGCCAGGGCATCACAAGCGCGCTTATGGCCGTCGAGAACAAAGTCCATTCCTGACGTCATATCACACGAGAGTTCGCTGACTGTGGTGATCATCTTTTCTTCAGAATTGACCGATGTCCCAAACCACGCCTCCAGCGTTTTTTTCATATCCCGCAAGCCAGCAAAACCTAATGCCTGGACAGCACGTATTACCGTCGCATCGGAAACTTCTGTGGCGGCAGCAATCTCCATGGCCGTCGCGTCCAGCGCTGCCTCGCGATTGTTCTGGATGTAAGACGCAACGGTTTGCAATCCTGGCGGGAGCGTATGAGCCCGTGCGCGATATCGTTCTCCGAAAACATCGATCCTTTTTTTACTTCGCACATCTGCCATGGAGTTTTACTTATCCTCTTAATTTTTAATCACTTAAAAATGACATCGGGTTAACGGACTCTTTCACCATCTTAGCAATGTAGTGTTTTTAGGGGGAAGGATATTTTTAATCCGGAGCACTAAAGTCTTGGAATTTTCATTCTGGGGAAGGGGTTTTGTTGTTATTTTGAATTAAATCAATATCTTAATGTTGACTCTGCTTTGCCAGTAAAGGCATGGCCTGACGCATCTTCATGTAGCAGAAAACTGAAAAAGACAATTTACTACTACATCAGTGCGTGATTGAATGATAATCAATTGCATTGGTGGGGCGATTTGTTGTCCCATCAGAATAAAAATAAAAGTCAGTGAACAGCCAGAAGATATAACCCATTTCTTTATGTGGATGTTGTTTTAACGCTATCTGGCAATTTCTTTACGGAAAAAGGCGTCATTTTCATACCAGGTCGAATTAAATGAATAATAAAGCGTTATTTAATTTTAAAAGAAAACACCATCCTGCATTAATTGCCGCTCTTTATGGCGTCGCGATGATAACCCCAAATACCGGTTATTCAGCAGACGATGGCGATACCCTGACTATTAGCGGTCAGGAGCAAAATAATCAGGGGTACAGCGCAGGCTCAAGTTCTGTTGCCAGCAAAACGCCGACACCTCGTCTTGACGAAGCGCAGTCGGTCAGCGTGGTGACCCGGCAACAGCTGGATGACTATCAGGCTGAGAGCCTTTCTGATGCGATGCGTTTTGTTGCGGGTGTGAGCGAGGGCAATACGCTGGCGGGCACGGAGGATGGCTTTGTCCGCCGTGGCTTCGGTTCCAACTCTGATGGTTCTGTTTATCGTGACGGGGTACGCAGCAGCCAGGGCCTCAATTTTGATGCCACCACGGAACGCGTTGAAGTGCTGAAAGGCTCTGCTTCTTTACTGTATGGGATCCAAAACCCGGGTGGCGTGATTAATCTTGTGAGCAAAAAGCCGCAATACGACTGGCATACCAAAGTCAGCGGGCGTTATGCCAGTGAGGGCGGCGGCGCAGGGACAGTGGATATTACCGGCCCGCTGGGTAACGGGTTTGCATTTCGCATGATCGCTGAAAAACAAGATCAGGATTACTGGCGTAATTTTGGCAGCGACAAGCACACGTTACTCTCTCCGTCCCTTCAATGGTATGGCGAAAAGGCCAGTTTCCTGATCAGCTATTCTGATTATCGCTACGACATTCCTTACGATCGCGGTACCGCTTTTATTAACGGCAAACCGATCGATATCGGCTATAAAGACCGGCTGGACGACAAGTCAAACCGAGCCTGGGGGCATAATAAAACCCTGAACGCTCATTATGACTGGCAGTTCAGCGACGACTGGAGTACCCGTCTCACGCTTGGCTGGAACCAGCGCCGCTACGACAATGACGAAGTCAGGGTAACCGCAGTGAACGCAACAACCGGTGCGGTGACGCGCAGGGCGGATGCTAACCGCGGCTTTAATCACAAGACCAAATATGTTTCCTGGGATTTGCTGGGCTCTCAGGACATTCTGGGCATGAATCACAATATCGTGCTGGGCACGGATTATGAGATGAACCAGACCTATCGTGCGCATCAATATCAGGGCAAGGCGAACAGCAGCTTTAACTATAATGATCCGCAATACGACATCCTCTCACCGGTCGTCGACAGCACAACAGAGAATACCGCGAACGGAAATAACCTGAACCGTATCCATAGCCGTTCGGTGTACGCAAAAGACAGTATTTCGCTGACTCCCAACTGGATTGCCGTCGTCGGCGGCCGTTATCAGCATTATGAACAGCGTGCTTCAAAGGGATTTGATCCGGTTGTTCAGACCCTGGATTCCGAAGGCAATAAATTCCTGCCACAGGCCGGTCTGATTTATAAAGTCACGCCTGATGTGTCCCTGTACAGCAGCGTCAGCAAGTCCTTTACCCCGTCCACGGATGTTGATGATGACGGCAACGTCGGCAAGCCGGAGCAGGGCACGACCTGGGAAGTGGGCAGCAAATGGCAGATGACACCGCGCCTGTTTGCCAGTGTGGCGCTGTATCGTATTGATGAGCGAGATATGTCGCTCAGCATCAACGGAAACACCCGCGCCATTGATAAAGCGCGCTCAAGCGGTGCTGAATTTGAGCTTAACGGTGAAATTCTGCCTGACTGGGATGTCAGCGCGAATTACAGCTATGACAAGGCGGAAATTGTCGATGATGGCGTGAATTCCGCCAATAATGGCAACCGCCTGCAAAACGCGCCACGCCATTCAGGGGCACTTTATCTGAGTCATAATCTGACTATTAACGGCCTGCCGGGGGATTTCCGCATCGGCGGGGGAGCACGTTATGTCGGCACGCGGGCGGGGGATCCGGAAAACAGTTTCACGCTACCTGATTATGTCGTCGCTGACAGTTTCGTGGCCTGGAATAACCGCCTGTTCGGTGAGAAAACCCAGCTGAAACTGAACCTGAATAATCTGTTTAATAAACATTATTACACCTCCAGCGGCGGTAATCTTCGCGTGCGGGAAGGTGAAACCCGTAATCTAATGGTGCAGGCAAGTGTTGAATTCTAATCTGAATATGGCTTCTGTTCGCGGCAAGAAACGTATGCTGCATGTGCTGGTTAGCCTGCTGCTTATGTTGTTTCTGGCGCTGATAAGTCTGAAAGCGCAGGCGCGGACCATTATCGATATCGACGGCAATCATGTTGAAATTCCGGATAATCCGCAGCGTATTGTGCTGGGAGAAAGTCGCATGCTCTATACGCTGGCGATGCTGGAACCCGGTGATCCGGTCACACGCATCGTCGGCTGGCCCCTTGATTTGAAGAAATACGACAGTCAGATCTGGCAGATATTTGTGCAGAAATTCCCTGATATGCTGGCTATTCCGTCGCTGGGGCTGGGCGGGACGAATGACATGAATCCTGAAAAGGTGCTGGCGCTCAAACCGGATCTGGTCATTTTGCCGAGTCTGGCGCGCTATGACGATGCAGATTTACGGCTAAAAGCCATGCTCGACGCAGCGCATATTCCGGTTGTTAAAATAGATCTCCGTGTGCGTCTGCTTAAAAATACCACGCGCAGTGTGGCTATCTTGGGCGAAGTGCTTAATCAGAGCGCAAGGGCGCAGGCTTTCAATCGCTTCTACGATGCGCATATGCAGGTCATTCATGAGCGCCTGGCTTCCTACCACGGGAAAAAGCCGACCGTGCTGCTTCAGCTACATCTTGGACGCCGGAATGAATGTTGCGTGACGGCGGTAAAGGGAAGTCTTGGTGAACTGCTGTCCTTTGCCGGGGGAGATAACATCGCCAGCAAAACGGTACAGGGCGTCTTTGGACGATTAAATGAGGAAACGGTGATCATGGCGCAACCCGAAGTCTACATCGCTACCGGCGCGGGTGCTGCTGAAGATCAGAATGATTTGAAACTTGGTCCTGCGATCACCCCCGACATGGCGCAGCAAAGCCTGCGTGAATTAACGGCCAGACAGAATGGATTACGTGAACTGAAAGCCCTGCATAATGGCCGAACGGGGATAATTTGGCAGAATTTCTACTTAAGTCCATGGCACGTTGCTGCGACGGAGTTTATGGCGAAGACACTATATCCGGAACTGTTTGCGGATATCGAACCGGAACACACGTTGAAGCAGATTTTCCATGATTATCTGCCGATACCTTACAGCGGCACATTCTTTGCGACTGGCGGTCAGTAAACACGTCAGACCATGGCATGAGGTTTACTGAGTCCCTCAGGATAAAACATCACGGCATGATGATATTGTTGGCGTTTTCTTTATAAGGGCTGCTCCTGAGCGGCCCTTTTTCACATTGATTCCTGCTTATTCCGCCTTGTGATAATTACCTTGCTGGTCTGCGCTTTCAAAAACCATTGAAACGGAGTTCACGCAGTGACGCAGATTCTTCTCGGTTAAATATTCTCCCTCAAAGACATGCCCCAGATGCGCCTTGCAGTTGGCACAGACAATTTCGGTTCTGCGGCCATCGGCATCAGGTACGCGCTCGACCGCGCCAGGGATTTCGTCATCAAAAGCGGGCCAGCCACAGTGAGACTCAAACTTATGTTCTGACGAATACAGCGGCGCAGAACATCTTTTGCAGACATAACGGCCCGGTGAAAAGTGCTCATTATATTCACCGGTATAAGGGCGCTCCGTCCCTTTATTTTCAATAACAAAACGTTCGAATTCGTTGAGTTCTTTATTCATTCTGATGACTCCTCAGATTACAGACATTGCAGGTGCTGGCTTTCAGTTTACACGATAAACCTGACCGCGTGGCGTACGCGACCGGACCTGAGCACCTGCTGCTAAGCGCAGATCAGCGGGAGTTCATCGACTCAGTCATCATCACGCTGACTTTTTCCATCACTGGCGCGGCCAGTGTGTTGCCTTGCGCTTCTTGCTGTTTTACCCACTGAGCCTGAGCGTCCTGATAGCGGGTAACCTGTTTCCAGTGGGTCACTTCGCTGTGTTGCAGCTCGCGGACATTTGCGCCGTCTTTTCGCAGGGCATCGAGCTGTGGTTCATAATTGCTGTCCATCACTGAACCGGCAGTTTTGTAGGCGATGCCGGCAGCGCGGGTGATGGCGTCTTTATCCTGCTGCGCCAGTTCGTTCCAGACTTTCTGATTCATCACCAGCAGATAAACATGGCCCAGCCACAGCTCTTTCGAGACTAAAACATCAGGTGCCATCTTCTGAATTTTAAGATCATAACCGCTGTCGACATTGACCATAATGCCGTCCAGCGTACCGGTTTTAAAGGCTTCCACAGTCTGCGGCCCCCACGGCATGGTCACCGGCGTGGCACCGGCATTACGCAGAAAACCCTGATGCCAGAAACTGGCTGAACGCCAGGTTGTCCCTTTAATATCCTCAAGGTTTTTGAGCGGATGTGTGCTGAAAAATGCCAGCGGATAACCCGTGGCAATCAGCACATTCACTACGCCTGCTTTTTTCAGTTCAGCAGGGAAAGCGGGGATTTCAGTAAAAACGCGACGGAAGAAAGCAATTTGCTTATCGCCGGAAGGCCCGACCGGAAAGCTTTTGAAGATCTGATGCAGCGGCAGTTCTTTCGCGGCATATTCCGGCACGACAATGCCGATATCTGCTGTCTTTCCCTCGCGCACGGTGCGTAATGCGTCGTAGCTGGTCGAAAGTTCGCCGCCCCAGTGCGCTTCAATCTTAAGGCGCCCCTGAGATTCTTTTTCGACAGCAGGAAAGAACACGTCGTGGATAAAACGTGTACGCATTCCGCCCAGCGGTTCGTGATCGGTATATCGCAAGGTGGTAGTGGCTGAAACAGCCGCCGGTAAAAGGAGCAGGGCGAGCGCAAACGCCAGAGGTTTTCTGATTAATTCCATGTAATCTCACATTTTGGTCAGGCAAAACCTGAGTTTATCTGCTGACCAAAAATGTGAATGTGCGTTAAAACAGGTTATGCAGAAAGATGTAGGTTCCGTTCGGGCCGAACAGGAATTCGGCCAGTGCGCCGATTTCATCTGGCGTACCCCCGCGACCTGCCGGTGACCTGGCGAGCATATTTTGATAAAACGCGCCGCGTTCATCACGGTTAGGCCGTATTTAACGGATGTTAAACCAGCCAGTCGTTTCCTCAATTACACGCCACAGTTTTTGGGGTATAGCAAGTTTCTCTACGTCTGATGCAGCAATATTGAGAGCAATTTTTCCTTCAGCTTTGCCATCCACGAATTGAACCCAGTCTGGGTTCATAACCATACCCTGACCTACTGCCGTCAATGATACGCCTGCTTTTACAGCATCCTCGGCTTGCTCTGGTGTTCGCAACTGCCCGGCAACAATCAGAGGTATACGTCCAGCAAGGTGATCACGCACGATTTCGATGACTTTGGGGCCATTCGGTGCATCAACTGGTCTGGCTTCAAGTGCATTACCGAGTGATACATGAAGATAATCAATACCCTCATCGACCAGGCGGTCAACCAGCTGAAGCGACTCATCAATGCGCAACCCATCTTCGTAATGCTCATCAGGGGAAATGCGGTATCCCATCAGGAAGGGATGGGTTGCATGCTCAGCAATCGTTTTACGCACACTCTCAATGACGCTGAGCGGGAAACGCATACGGTTTTTAAGAGAGCCGCCCCATTGATCTTCTCTACGGTTGGAATGAGGTGAGAAAAAGTTCTGAAGTAAAAAGCCATGGGCACCATGTAGCTCAACACCATCAAATCCTGCTTCTATTGCACGGCGAGTTGTTTCACCGAAAGCCTGAATAACAGTTTCGACTTCAGTGCATGTCAGTTCACGAGGGGTAACGGACGGTGCGAAAGGACCGGCGTCACCGGGAATAGCACTTGCAGCCACAATATCCGAAACCAGTTCAGGGCTGGTTTTTACACCTGCATGGAATATTTGTAAAATTGCCGGTGCTCCACCGCTTTTTGCAGCCATAGCAAGGCGCTTTAAACCGGGAATAAATTTGTCGTCATACGCAGCAAACTCTCCCGTAAACCCAATGCCGTTTTCCTGAACATGTGTACAGCCAGTAATGACCAGCCCGATATCCTGAACGCGTCGACGATAATATGCTTCTTCCTCATCAGATACCGTGCCGTCATCATTACCCGCCCAGGTCGTCATCGGAGCCATCACAATACGGTTGCGCAGCGTCACACTTTTACCAAGTGGAAATTTTTCTAGTAGTGGAGTTTGTTTCATGGATAGTCATACCTATGCGAGATTTTTCTTGAAGAAAGGAGCCAGCTTACTCGCAGCAACCGTTGCACCCTGACCATCATAGAGGTCCATATGGGTGGCACCCGGAATGATATGCAGCGTTTTTTGAACAGAGGCCGCAGTGTTGTGTAATTCCTGGCTGTGCCAGAGCGATCCTGCTTTACTGCCGGCTACAATCAGAAGTGGTTGTGTTAAATAGACATCCGCCCCTTCAAATCCGGTGAAAGACGCCAGCGTACTGATACTTGTCATCAGCATTTGATTGGTAGAAGTCGGATATTTTCCGCGTTCGGTCAGATAGTAGTCCGCAGCCTCCTGAAGATCTTTGGGGGCACTGGTGTCACCCAATTTGGGCACATAGTTGACATAAACCGGTGCGCCGCCTGCTGCTTCGACTGTGCGCTGTTTAGCAACCGCATCCAGAGTTGGAATGAGTTCAGATTCTGATGTTGTTCCTTCCCAGCCTTTACGGGTCGCCGCTCCAACATCTACGGCACTGACCGTTGCCAGCGCTTTGATTCGTCGTTCCGTCATCGACGCTTTAACCGTGATACCACTGCCTGCATAAACGCCTGATGCGCCGATTCGATTATTATCGACATAAGGCAGAGTCGTCAGGTAATCGACTGCGCTATAGAAATCGACGACTCGCTTCATGGGGTCATCAACAAAACGCGGTAATCCGCCACTAGCCCCCTGATGGGAGGCATCAAACGCCAGGGTGACAAATCCTTCTTTAGCCAGTTTGAGGGCATAAAGTCCAGCTGTCTGTTCCTTAACGCCACCTCCAGGGTGGACAACGACAATAGCAGCGTATTGACGGTTTTCGCTGAAATCCGGGGGGACGTAGATATTTCCGGACATCATTATCTCATTGTTCCGGAACAGAACGCTGGTGACTGTGATGCCATCTACGTGTGTAGTGGTGCCAGATGTATTAGGCGTAGGTGAGAGCATGGCTGAGGCATGACCCGCCATCAGTAATCCTGCTGAGGCCACTGAACTCGTCAGGATAAAATTACGGCGACTTAACCCACCTGTTTTTTTACTCATTGCAAGACTCCTTCATATACATGATGGCGGCCCTGGCCGCTGAAAGAACATGGATTGTTTCAGCGGCCATCTTAATCTCTTTAGTATTGAGAAATTAGATGCTTAATTTCGCATGGGCTTAGAAGGAGGTTTTATTAATAGGGTTATAATTCACTGAGTTCGACATGAAACAGGACAAACAGCGCTCAAAGGTTATGGGGCACGGAGTGCTTTGAGCACAAGTGCAAATGCCGGAGAATGTTGTAGACGGCTGGGGTAGTAAAGATGATAGGGGGGACGCGGTGGACACCAGTCTGTCAGCACCTGGACTAACATCCCGTTTTCAAGATAATTCTCCACGATATCTAGCGGCAGATAAGCAAGTCCCAGTCCATCAAGGGCGGCCTGCCTCATCATATTTATCGTGCTGAAAGTCGCTCGTCCATCAATACGGACCTTAATTTCCGTCTCATCCTTGCGAAACTCCCAGGTATAGAATCCGCCATGAGTGGGCAGGCGTAATCTGATACAGCTATGATCGTTTAAATCACGAGGCGTTCCCGGATAGGACTTCCCCATGAAATAAGAGGGCGCTCCGACCACTGCAAAACGGAAGTCCCTGGCAAGTGGCAGGGAAACCATATCCTTGTCGACCTGTTCGCCCAACCGAACGCCAGCATCATAACGCTCAGCGACAATATCTTTGAGTCCGTACTCGCTGATAATTTCAATGTTGATATCGGGATACTCAAGCATCACCGGGGCGAGTTTAGGCCAGAGAATTGTATCGGCTGCATGTTCAACGGCAGTAATACGCACAGTACCGGCTGGTTTTTCTCTCAACCCGCTGAGTGCGGCGATCTCACTTTCAATTTCGTCAAAATGTGGTCCTATACGGGAAAGTAGCCGCTCGCCAGCTTCTGTCACAGAAACGCTACGCGTGGTACGGGTAAGAAGGCGAAGGCCAAGATCTGCTTCAAGAGTCCTTACCGTGTAGCTCAGCGCCGACTGCGAGACACCTAACTGAGCGGCCGCTTTTGTGAAACTTTTTTCACGGGCAACTGCGATAAAAGCTTGATAATCGTTCACATTTTTACGGCGCATTTATTGACCAGGTTTTTTGGATTAATATTTCTTACTTATAAAATAATTCCTGGCGTGGAGGTTTGTCTATTGGTAACGATCCAACGTTCCACATCCACGACAAGTATCCATTAGCACTCACTAATGCTCAATTGAACCAAGGCTTACCAACTTCCGCTTTTGGCACACAGCATACAAGTATGTGGCTGAAGGTCTGCTGTGAGCGATCAGCGGAATATCAGCATTTTACAGATAATCTTCCGAAACATCTTCGTCAGCGGGTTATGATTTGTAATCATCCGGGTGAAATTGACACCTTTTCTGATAGGGTAATTCAGAAAGCAATGATGTTAAGGAGATAAAATGCGCCAGAGAATAATCGTGTGCCCTGTGATACAAAATGACGGTGAGTATCTGCTTTGTAAAATGGCTTCCGATCGTGGGGTTTTTCCGGGGCAGTGGGCTCTGCCTGGCGGGGGAATGGAACCCGGTGAAATGATGGAAACTGCTCTAAGGCGCGAAATCATGGAAGAACTAGGTGAGGAACTTCGTATCACTGATGTTAAGCCGTGGGCATTTCGTGATGATATCCGGACTAAAATGTATCCAGATGGAAGCACCGAAGAAATTTACATGATTTATCTTATATTTGACTGCATTGCCGCTAACCGGAATATTATCTTTAACGAGGAATTTCAGGAAATTATCTGGGTGTCACCTGAAGCAATGAAAAGTATGGATTTGAATGAAGCGACACGGGTTACTTTTTTCCAGAAAGGACTCATTAGCGAGCACCCTGCCTTTATGGCAGGGGTTTAGTCATTAACGATTAAGTCTGTCAAAGTAGCCTGGAGCTGTCATTACCTACTCTATCTGCACCTACTTCGTCTTTCCACGTGGTTTTCAAAAAATATGATCTGAGTGGTGAGAAATGTTAGTTAGTTTCATGCTGTTCATGGCAGTTCCTCTGAAGGATTGATTGGTCTGTTATGAGCGAGGAGCTGAAGCTCTGGGCATAACTCAAGCAGCACAGCTTTTGACAATCCTTTAGAAGTTGTGATTAAGAGCTGGCGATGAGTTCGTTCTTCTTAGCGAAAAATATAATCACCGGGCTTTAACGATAGCCATGACGAAACCATCCCATCCTTTTTCACCAACAGTCTGTACTGCTGTAGCTTCAAGTCGCTCATCCTCAGAAATCATCTGAACAAATTCTCGCAGACCTTTAACGTTCGGATCATCACTGCTGGAGTCGATTACACCGCCACCGCGCACAGTGTTATCCCCCACGATAACAGTACCTTGTTGCGACAGTTTGATAGCCCATTCAAGATAGTGTGGGTTATTCACTTTATCAGCATCGATAAAAATCAGGTCAAAGGGGGCTTTAAGTGTTGGCAAAACATCAAGTGCTGCCCCAATACGCAACGTTACGCGCTCAGCCAGCCCCGCATTGTTTATATTCTGGCGAGCAACCTCTGCATGATGCTCGTTGAATTCAATTGTCGTTACGCTTCCATGTGGCGGGAGAGCCCTGGCCATCCATATGGTGCTATAACCCCCAAGCGTGCCTATTTCAAGAACACGGACAGCACGTGACATACGAATGAAAATGGCCAGCATTTTCCCCTGCAAAGCAGATACATCGTGTGTGGGCAATCCTTGATCTATGTTATTAGCGAGAGTGTATTTTAAATCTGAGTCTTCAGGGGCGAGCTTTTCAGAAAACCAGGCATCTACCTGTGCCCATTTATCAGAATCTCGCGAAGGATAATCAGGAATTCGCATATGAAATCTATTCTCCTTAAAAAACCATATGAAATTTTAGCAGACATTTGTTACATCGGTTGGTACGCCTACCTTTTCTGAAGGTTAAAATCAGTAACGTCCGCTTCTGGCACTCAGGAGACGCTCAGACCCAGCATGGCGAGGAAAGAATCGGTATCAATCTGCACGCTCCGCCAATACTGACAAGTTCAACTGTTCCACGCGCAATAATTCGCTATGATGAAAAAAATGAATAGGATATCGAAGATGAAAGCAGTCGAATTTCTGCTGTACACTCTAAAACCAGGCACCGGGAAAGACTTCCACAAAATCATGAAGGAGGAGAGTGCTCCACTTCACCATTCAGCGGGTATGGATATTATTTCTTTTGGCATATCCGCACATGACAACGACGCATACTATCTGATCAGAGCTTATGACAGCCTCTCCCATCTCAAATCCTCTCAGGAAACTTTTTACAACAGTGAAGAATGGCGTCTTGGCCCTCGGCAGGACATTATTGATAGGATCAGCGTCAGCATTAAATCGGTGCTCATGCTTAATAATAGTGCCATAGAGAATTTACGTTCAAATTGACTGTGCATCTATGCGTATAAAAGCCGCGCAAGCGGCATTTATATTGCTTGCCCGAGCCGTTCATCCGATGATCTGAGGTATCTCACCGGCAGCTGTGAGCGAAATGCGGACATACCACCACATCATGCATTTGTGCCGAAAGTAACTTTTGTTATTTGTAGTCTCTAAGTGCCAGCCGGAGATGATGAGCGATAAAGTCGGCTTTAAGAGTACTATAGAGAGGAATATTATCCTCACTTGCCAGTGCTGCAGCATGCTTTATCTCAGCATACTCATCAGCTTCTTTCTTGTTTTTTCTCAAATAATCGCGGAACGCCAGATGTTTTACTATTTGAGGATTGCCTACACCAAAAGCATGAACGTGATGACTACGGTGCTCTTCTCCTTTAGTGAAATATCTTCGATTTGAAATTCCATTTTCACCACGAACGCAGTATCCGGCACGCTCCATTGCAAAGTTTAATTTATCCAGCTCATCCAGATCATATACCTCCAGCAATATATCTATGATTGGTTTTGCTGATAGCCCCGGTATAGACGTACTGCCAATATGATGAACCTGTGAAATTACCTTCCCCAGCGTGTTCTGTAATAAGCCCCTTTCAGCCTCATATCGGGTATGCCATTGCTCTTCATACTCCACAACAATGATCCTACGCATTTTTTACTCCGGTTAACTTCTTTGAGGTTTTACTAAACCATCATTTATGTTGATAGCATGATTTGATGTCCGCTCCTGGCACAGGGCTGCTGTTGCAGCCCTGACAACCTTAGACTTCAATCGACTCAGAGATCTCTAACAAAGTGTCCGAAATGATTAGACCATTACACATGAACACTTCTGCTCGGCGATTATGGTCTGCTATGAGCTGTGAGTTCAACGGGTCGATGCAACGCTATCCTTAATCAGGGGGGACGTTGCCATGAAACGAAGAACTCGGATTAACTACACGCCAGAGCAAAAGGCAATTATCTGGGACAGATATAAGCAAGGTGATTCCCTGCATGATATCGCCAGAATGTTCGACAGATATCATTCTTCTATTATGCCCACTATCCACCAGACTGGTGGCTACCGTCCTCCCGTGCGAAAGCGGCACCGATTAGCGCTTTCGCTTGATGAAAGAGAGGAGATATCCAGAGGACTGGTAGCAAAGCTCAGTATCAGGGACATCGCTGCCAAATTATCAAGAGCAACCTCAACGATTAGCCGGGAGATCAAGAGGCACGGTGGTGCAAAAAAATACCGTGCAGCAAAAGCCGATGCAACTCTATGAATCACCCGCAGAGCGGTTCAATCAATGTGTTGCATCCATCGGTTGAACGCACAGCGATAAGCGGACATTAACGATTCGTGGGCCATCATGTTGACTAAATCTGGTTAGCACTAATTCAATAATTTTGACATCAGCTCAAAAAACATTGGCAGGTCATGGCTGATCGAGAAGGACGCATTTATGGCTTTACGTGCGATTAAACCGTCAATAAAGGCAAAAAGTATAATCGTGATTTCCTCCAGGTTAATGTTCCGGCGAAACTCTCCCGCCGCAATACCTTCTGTGATAATCCCTGCAATACTTTTCCGCATGATGATATCACTGGATATATACGTTTTTTGCAATTCAGGGTTCCGTGCAGATTCCGCAATGATTTCAACCCACAGTTGATGCGTGACTGGGTAACCTACATCGCTTATGCATGAAGTAACCTGCGTACAAAGGCGGTCGAAATAAGTACCGCCAGATGGAGTGTTATGGGCTATCAACGCTGAATTCTGCTCCTCAAGAACGATTGCCTTGATGAGGTCATCTTTGCTCTTGAAATACGTGTACATTGCTCCCTGGCTGATCCCAGCCCGGATGGAAATTTCACGCACGCTTGTCGCACTAAAGCCTTTTTCTGCAAAGCAGGCTGCAGCAGCGGTAATCAGCTTATGGTAGGTTTCAGTTTTCTTTAACATGTCGACTATTACGTTTAATCTGGTGCCCAACTTTAACGCTCTTTTATAATAGGAGCCAGGGTAGAACGCTGTAGCCTGGCTCCCGCAATCCGATGTTACTTTATAAGCGGTAACGCACTGAGCATATTCTTGAGGTTCAGCATATCCCAGGGCAAATGTTCAGCGATCGTCAGGCCAACAGGTTGTGCTTTTGAGGTAGCCTGAGCTATCAGGTTGAGTACATTTTCAATAGTCAGTTTGCCTTCTGCCACGTCACCAAAGTCATGCTCTCCTCTGCCAGGCCTTGCGAAAAGAACAGAACGGAAAAGTGATGGATCGAGAACGTCCAGATCAATGTGTATCGCCAGATATTCAATATTTTCCTTTTCAATCCACTCAATAACGTCTTTCCCTTCGTCTTTGATTTGTTCAGGACCGATAGTCGCAATGTTATGATGAGCAAGATATTCCGCTTCATAAGTCAGTGGATCGTGGATACCGGCAATCATTATTTTTGAGGGATTGAGTCTGGTGGCCACATGAGCAAGCAAGTCTTTATCACCTGTTCCAATCAGTGCTCCCAGAACATGAGCATGGGCGTTTGGATATTGTTTTGCAGTCTGTACGTCGGGATGGGAGTCAATCCAGAGCACACCGAGTTTATCACCGTATTTATTGAGCAGATGTGAAAAAGGTGCCAGTGATACCAGGCAATCGCCGCCAAATACGACAATTGAATCGGGATCATGTTTCTCAATCAGAGCGGCTGCATCCTTGAGTTGCCTGATAATTTGAGGTTTAGCGTTAATGCCGTCCACCTCAACCAATGGCTCCGTTGTGGGCTCATCGACCGGCACAGACTCAACAGGACCATCCGATTCGGGTGAAAGATACGAGAGAAGAAGCGAGCCAAGATGATAGGGGGGATTATTGCCACCTTGCCATTGAGGAAATAATAATCTGAGTGTTTTACTGGTCATAATTTGCCTGTCTTGTTTGAGCAATGGATTGATTTGTGTGAAATTACCACTATAAAAATGAATGATCGTTCATTCATTTTACGTAATCATTGCTTTTCCGCAAGCAGCGCGGCACGTTCAGCTAATGCCGCAAAGTGAGAGCCTTTTTACCGAACACAAAAATCATCAGGGGCAGGAGCTGTCGGGCAGCGTGCGCCTTACCCTTCCACCTTTGTTTGAAAATCAGGAAATTTTGCGGCGTTTACTCAAGCATTTGCGAGATTATCCGCACCTGAATATCGAATGGCTGCCGACCGGGACGGATCTCAATATTATCGATGAACAGATTGATATCGGGATCAGAATTGGTACCGTGCCGGATAACCGCTTTATTGTGAAATGCATTTGTCCGGTGGGCGTCAATATTGTGGCGTCACCTGATCTCATGGCCCGCACGGGTGTCCCGGAGTCTTTACGTGACCTGCAATTTAATTACCCGCTCAGCGCGCTGAATAACAGTAACTCCGGACGGGTCTGGCCCTGGCAATTTTCCGCCCCCATCAGCCTCTGCTAACCGCCCGCATACGGCTGGTCTTTGACTGGCTGACGCAGATCCTCAAAGAGCTGTTCAGCGAATAGCGGCGTTATTAAGGAAATAAAAAAGCGCCATGTTTGCACATGACGCTGGTGTGATTAAACGGCTGTGTTTACCGGCTGATGTTAGAAATCAACATTGACGCCCAGCTGGAAGCTGCGACCTGGCATCACGGCCAGTGCCTTGTTGTATTCATCCTGATTGGTGGTATCAGTCAGAGTACGGCTGCTCAGGTAATCCCAGTATTTGCGGTCGGTGATGTTGTAAACGCCGCCGCTGAGTTTCACGTTCTTCGCGACTTTCCAGTACGCCGTTGCATCAACCATACCGTAGCCCGGTACGTTCATGTATTCGGTGGTGGAACCCGTGATTGGCGTACCGGCGTTGGTGTAGCTCTGACGGTTTGTCGCTTCGGCTTTTTTACCTTTGACGAAAGTCGCGGTCAGCGCAGTACCGTACACGCCGGATGGATCATCCCACGCCACGCCAGCGACAAATTTCATTGGCGGCACGCTGTCGAGATCCACATATTTGTCGCCATCGTAGCTGGATTTCGATTCACCCTTGGCATAACCCAGTGCGAAGGTGGTGCTCAGACCGTCAACGCTGCTGAACCAGGTACCGTAGTTAATTTTGGTGCTCAGATCGCCACCATAGATAAACGCTTCATCGCGGTTTTCGGCCTGATAAATCGTATAGATATTGGAGGGCACATTGGTGAACATGCCCGGGTTGGCAGCACGGCTGTAGCGGGTGTTGGCAATAAAGTTTTTGTAGGTGTTGTAGAAAACGGAAGTCTTGAAGGTCACTCCTTCAGTCGCTTCACCTTTCATACCCCATTCGAAGTTATTGCTGGTCTCGGTTTTCAAATCCGTGTTGCCGATCAGCGCGTATTGCTGAGAACCGGCATAAGAAGAACCGAGGTTCCAGGAACCGTAAAGCTGGCTGGCATCCGGGAATTGCGCACCACGACGATATTGCAGGTAAGTCATCAGCTTAGGCGTGATGTCATAGGTGAACGCCAGGGACGGCAGAACCTGCGTATCGGAATTGGCTTTGCCATACAGGGTAGAAACCTGGCCTTCAGAGACGGTGCTGTTGGACAAGTCAGACAGATCTTTCGCTTTGGTGTTCTGATACGCCACACGCACTGCAGGCACGATGGAGAAGTCATGGCCATCGAGGTCAAACTTCATGGTGTCCTGCAGGAAGCCGCCGAGAATATAAGAACGGCTGTTCGCTTCCGGCTGCATGATAGTGGTGTAAACGCTTTGCTCCGGGCTTTCACGGAACGGACGTTCAGTGTTGGACATACGACCGTTGATACCGGCGCTCAGCTCATGACGACCCAGGGTTTTCAGCCAGCTGGTTTCCCCGCCGAAAGTGTTGACGTCATAGTTGGAATAGACGTTCATCATCTGCTTACTGGCGTTTGGCATGTAGGTATTGTCGTGCGCCTGCGTGTACTGGTAATACACTTTCGAAACAATGGCATCGACGTAATCGTTGAACGGCGTCCATTCGTCTTTCAGCGTCGCGCCCCAGCGGCGGGTGTTACTTTGCTGCTGTGCAGTGCCGAGAATGGCGCTGCCTGAGCTGTTCCACGCATCGTAATGGGTATGGTTTACTTTTTCGTAATAATCGAGCGTACCGGTGACTTTATGTTCGTCATTTGGCTGCCAGATAACGGAAGTCATGACTGCGTCGGAGTGCCAGTTAGCCGGATACGCATCGTGCGTTCCGCTGTTATTGCTGGTTTCCTGGCCGTCGCGGCGGCTGATGGCGATCAGACCACGCAGGGTTTCGTCACCTGCGGCGGCGGTGATGCCGTTGTGCCAGGAGCGGTCGGAAGAATCATAATCAGACTGGTAACCGAAATAGGTTTCCTTGCCCGGACGCAGATAATCATCGGCAGATTTTGGCAGGAAGGAAACGGCACCGCCGATTGAGTTGTTGGCGCGATCAGCGGAGGTGGCGCCGGATTCGATATCTACCTGGCCGTAAATGTAAGGATCGATGTAATCACGGCCAATACCGGACGTGCCCAGACCCGCGCGGCTTGCGTAGCTGCGGCCAGTGGCGCTTGGCTGTGGAATGCCGTCGACATCGATGCCGACGCGGTTGCTTTCCAGACCACGGATGTTATAGCCGGTATAACCGTTACGGTCGAAGCCGCTTTTGCCGTTGCCGGAACCGCCGCTGGAGCCGGTAGCGGTGATCAGGGGCTCATAACGCATGATGGTGCCGAAATCATTGCCGCCTTTTTGCTGCATTTCTGCTGCGGTGATGGTGGTTTTCGAGCCCGGTTTTTTATCCGGCATCGTTTCGGTAACCGTCATCACTTCTTCATTGTTCTGCGCCAGATCCTGCGCAGTACGCACCACCGGTTTTTTCCTGATGGCTTCAGAAGCTGGCGTTTTATTGGCTGCCAGATCGGTGGTGTCTTTAACCGCTTGTGCTGCATTTACGTTAAAGGTGGTGGTGAGAATCGTCCCCATGAAAATGACGTTTTTCACCAAACCCTGCTGTGTAAAGGATTTGAACATTTGTTTTTAGCCCTGCACTATTTTAAAAGTTCTGCTCGCATTTACTGCCTTTCGACAAATCAGACGTGCTGGTCATCTGCTTTCAATTCTTCCGTAAAAAGCCCTTGTCCTTATAAAATATGGGTTTATTTGACGTCCTTACCCACTTTGGCTTGGTGCGAATGATAATGATACTGAGAATTGTTATCAACAAATTGATAAAAATAAAAATGGGCTTCTTAACGAAATCTTTGCAATGTGTGGCTCAGAATGAACTACCGCGAGATCAAAAGTGCGGGGGATGATGCCTGTGTCCTTACGTTTTTCAGGGTTGCGGAAAATATTCCTAAGATATATCTTTCGTTCAACCTTACTTCAAAAGAGAAAACGTGATGACTCAACATCGCAACGAAACCCCTGCCGTAAACCTGCCTGTCCGCGTCAAAAACGACCTGGTTTTCCGTCATATCACCGTCAAAAGCAGCGAAAACGTGGCTGGCTGTTTTCAGCGTATCGTGTTGAACGGCGACGATCTGAAGGGTTTTACCTCGCGTGGTTTTGATGACCACATCAAACTGTTTTTCCCGGCAAATCCCGGTGATGTGATCACGCCGCCGACCGCGACCGACGAAGGCATTGTCTGGGGCGAAGGGCCGCGTCCGCTTAACCGCGAATACACGCCGCTGCATTTCGATGCACAAGCCAATGAACTGACGCTGGATTTCTATCTTCACGATGGCGGTGTCGCCAGTGAATGGGCGGCTGGCGCGAAGCCGGGCGATAAACTGATCATCGGCGGACCGCGCGGTTCACTGATTATCCCGACCACTTACGCATGGCAGTTGTATGTCTGCGATGAAACCGGTCTTCCGGCGGTGAAGCGCCGTTTGCGCGAGCTGAAACAGGCCGCGTCTGCCGCGAAAGTGACCGTGCTGGTCAAAGTGAAAGATGTCAGTTGCGTTAGCTACTTAAACGATGAAAAAGAGTTCGACATCGAATGGATTGTCAGTGAAGAACAAAACGGTTATCAGGAAGATGACGCGGCAGTTAAAAAACTGAAAAGCATTTCTTTGCCGGAAAGTGATTACTACATCTGGGCGACCGGCGAGGGGAAATTCGTCAAAGGGCTGAATGATTACTTCGTCGAAAATCGCGGACTGGACGCCAATCTGGCGCGTTGTGTCGCTTACTGGCACAACAAGTAACGATGATGAATCATAAACACCGTCGCGAAAGGATGTTTGAAACGGGTGATATCCGCCTGCTGATGCTGCATTTTTTACAGCAACGTTCCGCTCACGGTTATGAACTGATCAAAGCCATCGAAGAACTCTCCAAAGGCGAATACACGCCGAGCGCCAGTATCATTTATCCGAACCTGACCTTCCTGGAAGAACAGGGTCTGGCCACGGCAAATCAGGAAGAGGGCGGTAAGAAACAATATTCGATTACGCCGGAAGGCACGCAGTCGCTGGCAGAGCAGGGTGATTTGCTCGGTTCAGTAACAGAGAAACTGCATTCGCTGGCGATTCTGTCGAATAACCGCAGTATTCCGGAAATGCAGCGGGCGATTAACAATATGCGCATGGCGCTCAATCTGCGGCTGGCGAAAGGGCCAATCGAACAGGAAACGCTGTATAAAATCACCGATGCGTTAGACCGCGCGACCAAAGAAATCGAGCGCAGCTAAACGGATTACCAAAAACTATAAAGCCTCCGACCGGAGGCTTTATACGTTCAGGAAATATCACGGGAAATTAGTTTTCTTCAGGCCACGGTGTCAATATTTCATAACCCGTTTTCGTCACCGCAATCATATGTTCCCATTGTGCGGACAACGAATGATCTTTAGTCACCACCGTCCAGCCGTCGGGCAGGACTTTGTTTTGCTTTTTACCGGCGTTCAGCATCGGTTCGATGGTGAATAACATGCCTTCCTGCAACACCAGTCCGCTGCCTTTTTCGCCGTAATGCAGCACCTGCGGATCTTCGTGATAACCCATGCCGATGCCGTGACCGCAGTATTCTTCTACGATGGAAAACCCTTCGCGTTTCGCTACCGAGGCAATGGCATGACCCACATCACCGAGGGTTGCGCCGGGACACACCACTTCGATACCGGCCATCATCGCTTCAAAGGTGGTATCCACCAGACGGCGAGCCATAATGCTCGGCTCACCGGCGTAATACATGCGGCTGGTGTCGCCGTACCAGCCATCTTTAATCAGCGCCACGTCGATGTTCACGATGTCGCCTTTCTTCAGTGCTTTATCGGAGGGGATACCGTGGCAAATCACATGGTTGACGGAGGTACACGTGGTTTTCTGATAGCCGTGATAACCGATATTTGCCGGGATCGCCTGTAATTCGTTGACGATAAAATCGTGGCAGATGCGGTCCAGTTCATTGGTCGTGACACCCGGCACCACATAAGGCGTGATCATATGCAGCACCCGCGCCGCCAGTTTACCGGCGATACGCGCTTTATCGATGCCTTCCGGCGTTTTGACCATACGGTTATTGTTGACGAAATATCGGCTGTCTAAACCATTATTCATTGCTTGCCTTCCTGTGTGTGCCGCCGACATTTAACAGCGTGCGGATACTTCCGGTGTTTTCTTCAGATTCCATGCTGCAACGCACCAGCAATTGCGAAATCTCGCTGTGCGTCATGTCCGGATGAGTTTCCATCAGCATACCAATTTTCATCCAGTGCTCGGCCTGCGCGTTGATGGAACGCGTATACGCCAGACTGGCGATGCGCAGATTCTCATGCATCAGTTCGGAGATTTTAATGATACCCATCGGGCGCCCTCGGGAGTATACGAATCATATATGTTTTATATACTACGCAGGTCGCGGTCAATTTTCCAATAAAAAAGCCCCCGCTGAACAGACGGAGGCGTTTTCGCTACATGGCCGGGTTTAGTGGCGCTTACTGACCCGAGGACTCTTTTTTCATGGCATCTTTCGACATGGTGTCTTTGGACATAGAGTCTTTGGACATCGAATCTTTAGACATGCTGTCTTTCTTCATATGATCTTTCGACATGCAGTCTTTGCCCATGTTGTCTTTAGCCATGGAATCTTTACTCATGCTGTCTTTTTTCATGCAGTCTTTAGACATATGGCCCATGGTATCTTTCTTCGCCATCGCGTCAGCGGCATAGGTGGTGCTCACCGCGCCCATCATCAGACAAGCAGACATCATCATTACGGTTAACTTTTTCATGATAAATCCTTCTTTTAGGTTTTGAGATACAAAGGTTGTTGTGGACAGTGTTGATCCTTGAGGATCGTGTTCAGCTTCCGCCGAACCAGTTGTAGCCCTGATCTTCCCAGTAGCCACCAGTGAACTTGTTTGTTATTTCAATGACTTCAATATGCTTTGGATTCTTATAGCCGAGTTTGGTCGGCATTCTGAGCTTCATCGGGAAGCCGTATTTTCGCGGTAAAATCTGGCCGTCATAAGTCAGCGCCAGCAGGGTTTGCGGATGCAGTGCCGTCGCCATATCAATGCTGGTGTAATACTGATCCGCACATTTAAAACTGACGTATTCCGCGGTCAGATCTGCGCCAATCAGGCGCAAAAAATCACCAAACGGCACGCCGCCCCATTTGCCAATCGCGCTCCAGCCTTCGACACAAATGTGACGAGTCACCTGGCTGACCTGCGCCATTTTGTACAGCGTTGGCAATGACCATTCGCGTTTATCCAGCGCCAGACCGGCGATTTTCAGGCGATAAGCGTTACCGTCTACTTCCGGTGCGTCGTCTTCGGCGTAAAAAGCGTTAAACGGAAACGGACGGGTGATCATCGATTCGGCGTACACCGGCGCCAGGCGCGTCGAGCCAAACAGCCAGCCTTGTACGCGGTCGTTGAATCCAGAAATCTTACCGAGCGCGTTTTCGACGCTGGCGTTATCGCTGATGTCGCAACCTGTGAGCATCGCGACGCCGCCGAGTGTCAGCCCGCGTTGTAAAAACAGGCGGCGGGAGGGCGCATCCAGTTCGCGGATAATTTGTTTTTTTGCTTCCTGTAAAATGGCTTCGCTGTCGGAAGGGCTGAAAATCTGGCTGATCGTTTTTTTAACGAGGTTTTTCATCATGTCTTCCTTAACGTCCGCGGATCATGGCAATCAGGGTTTTCGGCACCAGCGCCACCATCACGATATGCAGCACCACAAATCCCACCAGTGAAGCCATCGCCAGAAAATGCACATAACGCGCTGTATCAAAGCCGCCCATCAGTTCGCGCAGCAGCGGAAATTGCACGGATTTCCACACCACCAGCCCGGAAAGCACCAGCACGATGCCGTCAAACATCACGAACACATACGCGGCACGTTGCACCATGTTGTAGTGGCGTAAATCGTCGTGTTTCAGCTTGCCGCGCACGGCAGCCAGTAAATCGTTGAAGATGCCGCGCGGCGTCAGCGGCCAAAATTTTCGTTTCATGCGGCCGGTAAAAATATTCATCAGCAGATAAAACAGGCCGTTGAAACCAAACAGCCACATCCCGGCAAAGTGCCACTGAATACCGCCACCGAGCCAGCCACCGAGTGTGACGGTTGGCGGAAAATCAAAATTAAACAGCGGTGAGGCGTTATAAATCTGCCAGCCGCTGGTGACCATAATCAGCACCGCCAGCGCGTTCAGCCAGTGCGTCAGACGCAGCCATAACGGATGCACGATGGCGGGTTTTTGTTTTGCCTGTCCGGGTAAATCCGTGTGTATTGTCATGATGAAGTCCGGCTGTCCGTCCTGTGATGAAGCGAGTATTGAGCGGATTTGTTCCCCGATACCTCACGCAAAGTTAAATAAAATGTGATAACTCGCGGGCGGTTGCTTGTGTAGACTCAAACCATTGGGGAACACCACGTTTTGGGATGACATATGGATAAGACGAAGAAGATCCTGATCGTTGAAGATGACGGGGATATCGCAGAACTGCTCAGCCTGCATCTGCGTGATGAGGGTTATGAAATTACGCACGCCGCAGACGGTAATCTGGGCGTGGCGCATCTGGAGAAAGGCGGCTGGGACGCGCTGATCCTCGACCTGATGCTGCCGGGTGTAGACGGCCTGGAAATCTGCCGCCGTGCGCGCAACATGACGCGTTATACGCCGATCATTATTATCAGCGCACGCTCCAGCGAAGTGCATCGGGTGCTCGGGCTGGAACTGGGCGCGGATGATTATCTGGCGAAACCTTTCTCCATGCTGGAACTGGTGGCGAGGGTTAAGGCGCTGTTCCGGCGGCAGGAAGCGATGAGCCGCAATATGAAAATGGACGCCGGTACCCTGAGTTTTTCCGGGCTTGTCATCGACCCGATTGCTCGCGAAGTGATGCTCAGTCAGCAGCCCGTTGAACTGACGCCGCGAGAGTTTGATTTGCTGTATTTCTTTGCCAAAAATCCCGGCAAAGTGTTCTCGCGCCTCAGCCTGCTCAATCAGGTCTGGGGCTACGAACACGAAGGGTATGAACATACGGTGAACACCCATATCAACCGTCTGCGCATCAAGATAGAAGCCAATCCGGCTGAGCCGGAACGTATTCTGACCGTGTGGGGAAAAGGCTACAAATTCGTGTCTTCCGCTGAAGACGCGCAAGGGTAAATCATGAAAAATCTCACGCTGGCGCAAAGACTGACTCTGGTATTTACGGTGTTACTGATCGCCTGCTGTGCGCTTTCCGGCTATATGCAGGTGCGCTCCAGTAACCAGTACAGCCAGTCGGTGATCCAGCGGCTGTCAGCCAATCTGGCGACGCAGATAGCGGCGAATAATCCGCTGCTCAGCGAGGACGACTGGGATCCGAAAGCAGTGCATACCCTGTTCGATCAGCTGATGGCGGTGAATCCCAGCGTGGAGGTTTATCTGCTGGATAAAGACGGCAATATTGTCGGCAATGCCGCTCCTGCTGGCAGATTGCAACAAAAGCGCATTGATCTCGCGCCGGTTAACGCGCTGCTTCATGGTGCGAAAATGCCGGTATATGGCGACAATCCGCGGGATCCGCAAACTCCGCAGGTCTTCAGTGCTGCGCCGTTGCTGGTCAACGGAGAAACTCAGGGTTACGTGTACATCGTTCTGCTCGGCGATGCTTACACCGCGCTGACCAGTGACGCGCAATATCAGTCGGCGATATCTCTGGCGCTGCGCTCGATGGGGCTGGTGGCGCTGTTTGGTTTGCTGGCCGGTGCGCTGGCGTTCCGCTGGGTGACGCGTCCGGTGCGAAAACTCACGGCACAAATTGCCGAACTTGATACCGGCGGCATGGACGCCATTCAGGCGCTGGCGAAAACGGAGACACCGGCCGGAGCCGCACGTGATGAAGTCACGCAACTGCAACAGGCATTTGTCGCGCTGGCAAAACGTATCGATCAGCAATGGCAAAGCCTGATGGTGCAGGATCAGCAACGGCGTGAATTTATCGCCAATATTTCCCACGATCTGCGTACGCCGCTGACATCGCTGCACGGTTATCTGGAAACGCTGTCGGTGAAATCAGACCATCTGAGCAATGAAGATCGACAGCGTTATCTGAATATCGCCCTGACGCAGAGTAAAAAAGTCGGGCGTCTGGCGCAGGAATTATTTGAACTGGCGCGGCTGGAATACGGCGTGGTGAAACCGCAGAAAGAGCCATTCTCGCTGAGTGAGCTGGTGCAGGATGTATTCCAGAAATTCGAGCTGGCAACGGAAACACGCGGGCAAAAATTGCTGGCGGATATCACACCGGGTATTCCGCTGGTGAATGCCGATCTCGGTATGATTGAACGGGTGCTGACCAACCTGCTGGATAACGCCATCCGCTTTACGCCGGAAGGGGGCACGATAGAAATTAAATTGTGGCCGCACGAAGGTCAGGTGATGGTGCAGCTGAAAGACAGCGGACCGGGTATTGCGCCGGAACTGAAAGACAGCCTGTTTGTACGTCCGTCGATACTCAGTACCAACAAACACCGTGCAGGCGGGCTGGGGCTGATGATTGTCCGCCGCATTCTGCAACTGCACGGCAGCGATATCCAGCTGATTGAACAGCCGAAGCGCGGTGCCTGTTTTCAGTTTTCCGTGCCCGTTTGAATTCCTGGTTTGTTTTTGTAAAGGCATGAAAGAGTGAACTATAATCTTTCACTCTTCATGCTGACTGGACGACCAGAGATTCAGCCATTCTAAGCAGGGACGACCTTGCGTGTTTTCAGGAACTATCATGGCCTGGTTTTATCTGTTTCTCGCCGGTATTTTCGAAGTGGTCTGGTCGACCGCAATGAAAGAATCCCACGGTTTCACCCGCCTTATTCCCAGTATTCTTACGGTTTTCTTCATGATCCTCAGCGTCATTTTGCTGGCGATTTCGATGAAAACGCTGCCGCTCGGCACGTCTTACACCGTCTGGGTCGGTATCGGCGCTATCGGTGCCTTCATTCTCGGCGTGGTGATGTTCGGCGAAAGCCTCAACCCGCTGCGGGTGATCGCCGTGCTGCTGATTTTCTCCGGCGTGGTTCTGCTAAAAGTGGCGACGAAAGGGTAAAGGCGGAAACGCTGATATGACAAAGCCGCTCTGTACAAGGAGCGGCTTTTTGTTTATTGCTTATTGAAAAATAGCGTCGAGAGCACCTGCTGCGAAACCGGCACCAGCCCGACTTTCAGACCAAAGGGTTTGAAAAGTTTGTTGATAATATCGGAGGTATAATTTCCTTTATCATTTTCCACTTCTGACAGTGTTTTCCGCGATACGGAAACCAGTTTAGCGAAAGCATCTTGTTTTAGCCCCAGCACATTGATCCGCAGTGCTTTTAACGCTTCCCCCTGGCTTATTTCCCCGGATATCAGCGCGCGCATGATCCTGAGTCTGGCTTCATTCCTTTCATTGGCGCTGACGGGTTTCGTTAGATGAGAGACTCTGCGGCGGGTGCGTGTTTCGACAGCACGGTCTATCTCTGCCTGGTTCGTGATTTCTGCCGTGGCGCTTTGGGTTCTCTGCGCGGCATTTTTTTTCGCCCGTATTTTAGCGATGGTGCTTTTCGCTGAATGGGCCGCAATCAGAGGTTCTTTCATAACAGCCCCCAGCGGCGCAATTTTTCGGGAATATAACTGAAACTTATTGCGGGCATGTTCAGGATCTGTAGCGGGATACCCCGGGCAGCAAGCCGGTCTTTCAGACCTGTCAGTTGCTCAGCAGTCTCATTGAGCGCCCGGAGTAAGTTTTGTGCCGGAATGAGATCATCCAGAGTTTGCGCAATAGCGGGAAAATCATATTCACCGCCAACTTCCAGCGGCGTTTTCCATTTCGTCGTTCTGGCAATCCCTTCAGGATCGGCCTTCATGGGCGCGAAATCGTAGATCGGCGCGAGCCGGATGCTGCCTTCATCCTTGAGAAAAGAGGTATTTCGACCATGGTTATCGCTGTTGCCAAAAATAATATTGAGCAGATCCCGTCGGACCCATTCGGTAACAAACGCCGGGATATCAAAAGAAAAACCCTGCCCTGTCACCATATGGCTGCGGGAAATTTGATTAATCAATGTCCTGAGGGTTTCTTCATGATAGAGCGTGACACCGGGTGCCTTGCGCAGCAGAGAATAGACCGATTCCATCCCCAACCGCCTGACGACACCTTCTTCTTCAAAGGCAATATCAAAACGTGGCAACCACAGTGACGGATAAGTCAGTCCTTCTTCAAGCCGCATATTGTGCGTCGGGATTGTCTCAAATCCCATCGCTTCCAGTTCATGATAGAAATGGAATTCAGCCCGCAAGATATTGCAGTCCACTTCAGTCCTTGCCCCGCGTGGATATTTGACCAGATAAGGAATATCCCGGTTGGCGGGATCACTCTGGTAGGTATCGATCCAGATTTGCTGTTCCCGGTTACAACGGAGCAGCAGTTTTGGTGCTTCCCCGCCCGCACCTGTCGCCCCCCCGGCAGCGGCACCGCGTTGCTGGGCATAATCCAGAAAGTCTCCCGCCCGGTTTATAACGTCGTCGACGGTGAAAAAGAGTTGTTCAGCAAGGGGGTTATGTTCCGGCAAGGATTCTTTAACGCGCAGGTTGCCGACAGGGGACAGGGTGCCATGCTTGAGCAATACAAAATTTTGCTCATCCGGGGTCAGCCCTTCGAGGTCAAGATAGTTGGCCCAATAGCGGCGGCTGGAGCCGCTGGGAATGATGTCATCGAGAAATTTCAGCCATCCGCGTTGCCCGTTATCATCGAAAAAGAGGGCAACCGGATGGTTAAGTGATACGGCGCGGTTATCGTCCCGGTCGAGGTTATCAATTGCATAATCGAAAAGATAATTAAGTTCAGTCAGGCGATAGTTGTTTTGTTCGCTGTCGGGAAAAGTGATGTTAGCAATATCCACCCACTCATTATTGAGAAAAGCCTGTAACGTTAACTGTTCCATAAGATCCCCTTTACTTATGAGTGGCATATTACTCGTTAATAAAGAATAGTCCATTTAACGTTACCTAAAACACCCATTATTCGGCTTTTTCGAATTTATTGCGTTTTATAACACTCGTTAATTTTCGCTACTCAACGACAAAGCCGCTCTGTAAAAGGAGCGGCTTTTGTTTTGAATAACAAACTTCAGCAAATCATTTGTACAACACAGCGGTACCATGAATGCGGTTCTGACCACCGGCTTCGATGATTTTATAAGAACTGGCACCGGCAGCAGCGGCTTTGGCGGCGAAAGTGGATTCCAGACCATCTAAGGTATTGTCAGAGGCCGTTATGGTGCCGATTTCAGCCGCGAAGCTACCGAAAGAAACTGTGGTGAGTGCAGCAGCGATAACGAAAGTTTTGATAGATTTCATGATGTCATTCCTTCTCAATGTTTGTTTGGGGAAGGCCGTGTGCCTTCGATGAGAAGAAGAATAGCGCCGTGCGACCGGAAGGGATAGCGGAGTGATTTGCTTATGTTGTTCGAAAAAATTGAATTAAATGCCGGCGGGATTAAAAAGCCCCGTTTCCGGGGCATGAGATCAGAACCGTTCCCCTTCCAGCGTCGAATCGCATAACGCGAAAATCTCGCCCCAGCCCTGGCCGTTTGCCAGTAACTGACGGATGTGCAGCGCGACATCGCTGCGGCGCACACGGCCGTGGGCTTCGGTTTGGATCAGATGCGCTTTGCCTGTCGCTTCGCCACTCATCAGGCCGCCGGGGCGTAAAATGCACCAGTCCAGCGTGCTGGTTTGCAGCCAGCTTTCTGCCAGTGATTTTTCGCGTACGGCCTGTCCGAACGCCTGTTTTGCGCGGGCAGACAGCGTCGGCCAGCTGTCGCCGCAGCCAATGGAAGTTACCAGCAACATCTGGCGGATCCCGGCCTGCTCTGCAGTATCAATGATCAACCGGTTAGCGGTGTAATCGGCGAGTTTGCCGCCCAGTGTTGACACGATTTGTGCCTCGCTCCCTGCCATCTCGCAGGCCTGTAAAACGTCGGCGGAATCAAGCGCATCGCCGTCAATCACGGTCACGCCAAGGGCGCGCAACGTTTGCGCCTGTTCGGCGTTGCGGATAAGCGCCACGACCGGACGTTCCTGCGCCGTCAACGCCACCAGTTCAGCACCGACGCCACTGCCAGCGCCAAAAATCAGCAAAGTGTTCAAGGTTATTTCTCTCTCTCAGCCAGAGTGGCGGGAAGGGCACGAAATGCATTCAGCTGATCGGTCAGTAATTCACGATGGCTGTCGCGCCCGACGAAAACCTTGAGCATGGCATAACCGGAAGCGTTTAAAAACCAGACACTTGCTGTGCTCATTCCCATAAACGGACGTTCAACCAGTGCAATGTGCTGACAGTGTGTCGCGCGGATATGCCCGCTCATGCCCTGTTTGCCGCGCAGGTTAAAGTAACCGTGACGATGTGTGCCGGACGGCAATTCGCCATGGAATTCGAGGATCAGATCGTCATTATTAACCAGCGTCGTGACGTCGCCCCAGCCGGTGATGTTGTCCCAGACGGTGTCGAAATGGGCTCCGGCAAACAGATAACTTCCCGGCAGGTTCTGAATCACTTCCAGCGGCGTGATGCGGTATTCACGGGCGATATCTTCGACGGTGCCGTCGGGCTGCGTGGCTAAAAAGTCGATCAGGGATTGAAGGTTATCCGTTTGCATGGGAGGTATTCCGTAAAGTCAGTTGTGGGATCAATGTCTGTAAGGCCTGCAACATATTGCTGGCCCAGAAACGCCCGGCAGGCGTGAGATTAAAACGCGGGCCTTCGTTGAGCATCAGGCCGCATTGTTGCCATTGCTGTAACAAGGGTTCGAGCGGGAAAGGATTTTCGATGATACGGCTAAGATCATAACGGCCCGCCTCGATGCCGCCCTGTAAATCCAGCCGCCAGCGGTGCTCACCGGTCGTCGCTGCGGTCATCATCATGATGGGTTTTTGTCCGGCGTCCATCTGTTGGTAATACATCTCCAGACTGCGTGCGGTCATGTACGATTGCCCGCCGAGATTGCCGCCTGCACCGCTGCCATAAGCCAGACAGTCGGCACCTTTTTTGATCAGCAAATTGTACAGATTGCGTTCCCGCGTGGTACGCGCCCAGTGACTGTTGCTTATCTGATGCCAGCCGTCGCGCGCCAGAAAGGCTTCGCCTTCGAGGTAAAAGTCACGACGCATCGCGACATCCGGCAGCGACACGCGTTTATTTTCCACCGCTTTGCCCAGTGGTGTGGAAGGCAGCAGATTCAGGGCGTAAAGATCGACACCATCAAGTGGTAAGTCGCGGACGATTTGCAAATCTTCCCGCCAGCTTTCCGGCGTCTGTTCCGGTAATCCGAACATCAGGTCGCAGACCACCGCAGCGCGATCACGCTCCCCGAGTTTACGCAAAAACTCTATCGCTTCTTCACGGCTGGCGCGGCGTCCCATACGCTGGCGGACACGGGTATCAAACGTCTGAATGCCGATAGAAAAACGGTTAGCACCCGCCTCCAGACAGGCGTCGATGCGTTCGTCATCGAAATTAAGGATCCGCCCTTCGACAGTGATTTCGCAATCCGGTGCCAGCGGCAAACGGCGACGCAGCGTACTGATGATCCGGTGTAATTGCTTTGCGCTGAGCGCCGTCGGTGTGCCACCGCCAAAATAGACGGCGTGGACAGGCGCGGACTGATGCAGCGGCGAAGGGGCTTCCTGTTCAATCTCCCGGATCAGGTAATCGCAGTACTGTTCTGTGGCTTCCGCTTCCAGTTTGTTCTGGTAGAACCCGCAAAATTTACAGTGCGTCGCACAAAACGGGATATGCAGATAGACCAGACGCTTATTGGCCGGAAGCTGGCGCTGACAAAGCGCCTGCCACTGAGCGGGGATCTCCTGCGGCGGAACCGGCTGCTGTGGCCGCCAGGGCATCACCGCCCAGCGGTCGGGAAACGGCAGCCCGTCAGCGGCAGCGTAAAAACGCGCGAGGTCTAAGCTCATTGAGTTTGTCTTCTCCTGAAAAACAATCATTCATTCGTCGGCATTAAACGATAATGATTATCATTCGATCAAACCTAAAACGCATTTGTGATGATCTGTATCAAGTTTGGAAAAGTGATCGATGGTGAGAGGAATACGGAGAAAACCGATCCGGCCTGTCCTGTAATTTTCTAAAGCGAATGCTTATGATAGAACTTCTTGAGGTTTCCCCGGCACAACGACAGGGCAGTCATGGCAGCAGAATACTTTCTCTTCCGGCAGATAAAACAGCGTCTGAAAGACGGCAGTGCGCATTATTTTTACATCGAACCTGATCTGAGTGAAACGGAGCAACTTAAAGCGCTATGCCGCCATTACAACGGACATATCCGGCAACGTGCGGTGCTGTGCCTCGGACTGAAGCGCGAGGTGTCGGCTTTTGCGGAACTCGTTGAGCGGGTTAATGACTGGGTGGAAGAAGTTGCCCGTTCGGCGTGCAGCAGTCTGCGGCGCTGGATGCGTCCGGAGTTTGCTGGTGTTTTTGTCGGGGGGCTGCCGGATATCTTCGGGTTGCTGAAATGTACCCGCGCTGATCATCGCGGAATCGTCAGTGAAATCGTGGATTATCTCGGGCGGGAGGAAAATAACCTCGCTTTGCTGACCGGTCTTAAGACCAGTAATCCTCATGTCGCCCGTCTTTGCCTGCGTTTGTTGCTCGACAATCCCCGGTTTTCAACTGAAAGGATCTTCAAGCTGGCGATGCATCAGCATGATCCTGTCGTCAGGTATCACGCCGCTCAGTTTATGCTGAATAAGCCTGAGCGTGTAAATGATGAGGTATTTGCGTTGCTACTCGCCGACCGGTTTGCGCCAGTAAAACAACGGGTTTTGCAGTACGCGGAGAATCACTCGTTGCCTGTTGCTGAGAAAGTATTAAAAGGTTTGTTACTGGATAGTAATAGCCTGGTACGCCAGCGTGCCTGCCGTTTATATAGCCAACATTATGGTGATCCGCAATCCATTTATCTGGCTGCTTTTCATCATGCAGATTCGCGACCAGCTACGCGTAAAGCGGCATTGCTCGGGCTGGGTGAACTGCGCTATCCGCAGGTGCTGGCACTGGCGGAAGCTGTCACTGAGGCATACTCTTTTGGACTGTATTTCGCAGCACTGAATATCCTCGTAAAGCATCACGGCGAGGATGCGCGTGACCGTTTAATCCAAAACCTCAGCCATCCTGAACTGGCGATTGCCAGACTGGCGCGGCGTATTCTCCTGTGGGATAAACTGCTAGTGACTTTGGCTGACCTTCAGTCCTCTTATGAGAAAGCGCCATCTAATGAACATGCACTTTTAGCGTATTCTCTGGCGCATCGACTGAATAAATGGGACTGGCTGATATTCCTGCTGAAAAATGCGAAGGATGCAAATCTTGAACTGACACGGCAGGAAATCGCCAGGTGGCAGCGGCATTTTAACCGTTCAGCGATACAACCTTATGCAGCGCAGCGTGAAAAATTGACCGGTCTTTTAGCCGTCGCTTCCTTTTCACATCTGCAATCCTATTTATCCTGATTCAGCGCTTCGCCTTATCCCGCCTCGGTCTGACCGCAATATCTGTGATTTGCGTGTCGTCACTGGCGTCGATCACCAGACGTACTGCCGCAGCCACTGATTTCGGCGTGCTGTATTCGCGCGGGTCGATGGCTTCAAAGTTGCCCTGACTTTCGCGAGTTTTGCGGTTCATCGGTGTATCTGTCGGGCCGGGCGCGACGGTGGAAACACGCACGTCGTGTTCGCTTTCTTCCTGCCGCAGCGAGTGGGCGAGGGCGCTGAGGGCAAATTTTGACGCACAATACACCGTGTTTCCGCCATCAGCTTTGGTGCCGGATCCTGAACCGATAAACACCACCTGACCTTCCTGCTTTCTCAATGCAGGCAATGCCAGCCGGGTAAACTCAGCGGGCGCAAACACGTTGATGGCAAACTGCTGCTGCCAGTCCTCTGGCGTTGCATTTTCAAGACGCAATGGTTTGGAAATGGCCGCCGAATGCACCAGCACATCAATTGCCGGTAATTCACTCACAAACTGCGCAACGGCGGCGAAGTCCAGCAGATTAATCTCTACCGCCTCGACATTTTCAATCAGGCGCAGCGCAGCCAGACTTTCTTTATTACGCCCAAGCGCATAGACCTGATGATCGCGCGCCAGATTATGAACAACCGCCAGCCCGATACCGCTGGTTCCGCCGGTGATAACTGCAACAGGGAATGAACTCATGATGTTTTCCTTAGGTTTTTTCATCAAGTTATCAGCTTTGCGCAGGGCGAACGACTGCGTTTATTGGATTAGCTTTTGCACGGAGTGGAATAGTGATGCTGTTTTTTGGAATAATAAAAAAAAGGGATTAATTCTTTATTTATCCCGCCGCTTACATCCTGACTAAATCGGTAAATAAACTGTGGAAAGAGGCCCTAATGCGAGATGAGAATACTGGCGGAGAATATATGCGCGAAGAAAATTCCTAAAAAATCGGAATAGGCACCCAATTGTTATTAATTTCCCCAATATTTTGTCTTACCAAAAGCTGCATTCTTATCATGCTCAGATTATCTTGTGCTGGTTGCTTTCATTTTTATGTGAATTTTCATGATTTTTTTCATGTTTAACGGCTTGCTATAGAGCAAAAATCTTAACAAATGGGTTATTCAACTTAATATAGCGCAGCCTGAGTGGTTGTTAGTATATTGATCTGGCGGGAGCAAGGGTTGCTCTCAGAGTCAGGGCGAAAATATCGCTTAATAACGACGCCATCAATATCTCAAGGACTTACAATGTTTAACACTAAAAATAAAACGCTGGTTATTGCTTTATCTGCCCTTATTTCAGCTTCTGCTTTCGCAGCTGATGATCCGACGCCACCGGCGGGTGCCGATAATGGTTCCGGACGTATTCATTTCACCGGAACCGTGATTAATGCACCTTGCTCTGTCGCGGCAGGGGATGAAGACATTAATGTGAATATGGGACAGGTAGCGAATAAAGTGCTCGAAAGTGGCAGCAAATATTCGCAAAACGTGAACTACACGATTCACCTGCAAGACTGCGACCTGGCGGCCCAAACCGTGGGTACTGTGGCTTATCCTGCGGTTTCTAAAGTCGCGGTGTCATTTACCGGCACACCTGACAGCAGTGCAACTGAACTGCTGGCGAATACCGGCAGTGCCAAGGGTGCGGGCATCCGCCTGATTGACGCTAACGGCGATTTGCTGAAAGTCGGTGATACCTCTAAAGATATTGATCTGGTGACGGGTAATAATAATCTGGTCTTTGCTGCGCGTGTGGAAGCCAATACTCAGCCTGTTGCCACCGGTACTCTTGTTTCTCAGGCAACTTACGCCCTGAATTATAAATAAACGTCCGCTATCACTTGGGGGGAGTATTTCCCCCTTTTTATCTTTGCCAGTACCGGGGTTTTCGATTTATTACCATAAACAAGTGATTTTATTATGGCAGTTGCGATGGAAAGGATTTTCACAGGGAAACGGGCAGTTACCGGCGTTGTTTTATTTTTATCAGGATGTTGTATTTCAGTCAGAATTTTCGCAGTGGAATTTAACGTTAACTTTATTGATTCCGCCGACCGTAATAATGTCGATTTATCGCGTTTTCAGGTGGCTGATTATATCGCACCCGGCGAATACCTGCTGGATGTGGTACTCAATGGCCGCACGCTCGGCGATCAAAGCCTGATAAAGTATTATGCCTCACAAGATAATAAAAACAGCCGCCTTTGTCTGCCGCCCGCGCTGGTGGATAAATTCGATCTGACGAAGGATGCCCGCCAAAAGCTGACGCTCTGGCATCACGGCGAATGTACCTCTTTAGACCGGCAATCAGAAGTCACCGCCCGCTATGACCAGGAAAAACAAACGCTGAACATTAGCATTCCGCAGGCGTGGCTGGTTTTTCACGACCAGAACTGGGTGCCGCCTTCACAGTGGGATAACGGCGTGAACGGCGCGTTGCTCGATTACAACCTGCTCGGCAGCAAATACATGCCGCATTCTGGCGACAGTACCACCAGTTTCAGCAGCTACGGCACCACCGGTTTTAACCTCGGGCCGTGGCGTGCCCGTGCGGATTATCAGTATTCATCGTCGCGTACCTCCGGCACACCGGCCAGCGATCAATTCACCTGGACGCAGAGCTATTTGTATCGCGCTTTACCGTCGATGGGGGCACGACTGACGGGCGGACAAACTTATCTGAGTTCTGACATTTTCGATTCTTTCCGCTTTCTTGGCGCTTCACTGAACAGTGACCAGCGCATGTTACCGCCTTCATTACGCGGTTATGCGCCACAGGTCACCGGCATCGCCAAAACCAACGCGAAAGTGAGCATCAGCCAGAACGGTCGAGTGATTTATCAGACCAATGTGTCGCCGGGGCCGTTCGTGGTTCAGGATTTAACCGAAGCGGTTCAGGGCGCGCTGGACGTGAAAATAGAGGAAGAAAACGGCAGCGTCACGACCTATCAGGTGACCACCGCGACTATTCCGTTTCTGACCCGCAAAGGCCAGGTGCGCTTCAAAACGGCGATGGGTAAACCGACCACCGGCAGCAGTCATCACGTTTTGCAGCCCGGTTTTTACAGTGGCGAAATGTCGTGGGGCGCGCTGAATGATTTCTCGGTATATGGCGGCCTGATTGCCACAACCGGCAACTATCAGGCGCAGGCGGTCGGTGTCGGACAAAACCTGCAAAAGCTCGGCGCGGTGTCTTTTGATGTCACACGATCTTCGGCGACCGTGCCGGTGGCGGGTGAGCAAACCGGCCTGAGTTACCGCGCCAACTATTCCAAACGTTTCGACTCCACCGGTAGCCAGATAACCTTTGCCGGATACCGTTTCTCGGAAAAAACCTTCATGTCGTTCAGCCAGTATCTCGACAAGATGAACGGCGACGGTTATTCGCGCGACGATAAACAAACCTACACCGTTACCGCTAACCAGTATCTGCCGTGGCCGGCCATCACCTTGTATCTGTCAGCGACGCACAAAATCTACTGGAACGAGAGTGCCAGTAACAACTACAGCGCGTCGGTGAGCAAGATTTTCGACATCGGGCGCTTTACCGGCATTTCCGCGACGTTCTTCGCCAGCAAACTGAATTACCGCAGAACCGATGAAAACCAGATGTTTTTGTCGCTGAGTCTGCCGCTGTCTTCCGGGCAGCAAATCAGTTACGACGCGCAGCAGGACTCGCAAAACGGTTTCTCGCAAACGGCGTCCTATTACAATAGTCAGGATCCAAATAACAGCTGGCGCGTGGGCGTGGGGGGAAGCAGTCCGGATCTGCAAAAAGGCCAGGGTGTGTTCCGCACGAACTACCAGCACATGTCACCTTACGGGCAGTTCGGGGCTAACGGCAGCGTGAAAAATAACGATTACCGCTCGGTGAATGCTAACTGGTACGGCTCGATGACCGCCACCGCGGCGGGTGCGGCGCTGCATCAGAGCAGCGCGGGCAACGAGCCGCGCATGATGTTATCAACGGGCGTAAAGGGGATCCCGGTCAGCGACGGCGCATCAGTCACCAACGATTACGGGATCGCGGTGGTCAACGGTGTGTCGAGCTACCAGACCTCTGATATTCGCGTGGATGTGAATAATTTGCCGGACGACATAGAAGTTTACGGCTCGGTGGTCAGTAAAACGCTGACCGAAGGGGCGATTGGTTTTCGCAAAATGCGCGCGATCAAAGGCGAACGTCTGATGGCGGTGATCCGTCTGAAAGACGGCAGTCATCCGCCGCTCGGTGCGGCCGTCACCGACAACAGCTCAGGTTTTGAAGCGGGACTTGTCGGCGACGGCGGACTGGCGTATCTGGCCGGAGTGTCCGGCGAAAAATCTCTGACCGTGCACTGGGGCGAAGGGCAGCAATGTCAGATTCAGGTGCCGTCAGACCCCGGCGCCCGCGCCGGACAAATTTTGCTACCGTGCAGCTAATGAAAACTGAAAACCAATCATACAAATTTTACGAGGAAAGGAAGTCCTGATGCACAAACTCATTTCATACTGCGCACTCATGCTGATGGCTGGCGCGGCGTATCCGGTTTATGCCGCCATCAATCTTGACCGGACGCGCGTCATTTTTAACGGCAGCGATAAATCCGTCAGCGTGTTGCTGGAAAACCAGAGCAAACAACTGCCCTATCTGGCGCAGGTCTGGCTGGAAGACACGCAGGGCGAAAAGATCACTTCGCCGCTGGTGGCCTTGCCGCCGATGCAGCGCATCGAAGCCGGACAGAAAAGTCAGATCCGCATCCTGCAATTGCCGCAAGCCGCCACTCTGCCGAAAGACCGTGAATCGCTGTTTTACTTTAACGTGCGCGAAGTGCCTCCAAAGAGTGACATGTCAAACGTCATCCAGGTGGCGATCCAGAGCCGTGTGAAGCTGTTTTACCGCCCTGTGGCATTACAAGATCAGCTAAAGGAAAACTGGCAGGAGCAGCTTGAAGTTTTCGGTCTCAGTGACGGACTAAAACTGACCAATCCCACGCCGTTTTACATCACCGTCGGCTATCTGGGTAAAGATAATAAAGGCAATTTTGCGGGTTTTGATAGCGTAATGCTGGCACCGTTTACCTCTGAAAATCTCACCGGCAGCCGGTATGTGAGTCATCAGTACAGCCTCGGTTATATGGATGATTACGGAGGTTTACAGGTGAACGAATATTCCTGCCAGACCGCGCATTGTCAGCTTGTGCCAAAAAATCCTCAGGCGAAGAGGTTGTGATGGTTGAACTGATTCGGTTTTTAAGCGGACGAATGACAGTCCTTTTTATCATGCTGTTATTTTCCCGCAGCGCGCTGGCGCTGGACTGCGTGGAGAAGGGCACCGGAATTGTCGACAAACTGCCGATCCCGGTCGGGCAACTCGCTATTCCGGCGAATGTGCCACCGGGCACCAAAGTCTGGGAATCCAACGACATCACCGTGACCGCGTATTGTGACAACGTGCTGGGCAGTAGCATTGACGTGGTGCATTTCTATTTTAATCCCAAATCACAGTCGATTGGTGAAGGGTTAAGGCTGGGCGTCAGTTATAACGGGCAGGAGCTGGAGCAGGATCAGCAGCGCGCAAGTACCAACAGCCCACCGATTCAGCGGGGTGGAAGTGTGACGCTGGACGTCACATTCCGTCTGTATATCAAGGTTACCGGCACTCCCCCTTCCGCCGGGTATTATCTGGGCGCGGATCAGTTCACGGTATTTCAGCTCGACGGCAGCAGCAGTGTCAACAACACGCCGGGGGCAAAAAACCTCAAATACAATCTGTCGGGTTTACAAGGGGTGCGTTTTCTGGCCTGCGGTTCAGATCTGAAAGTGTATCCGGAATCGCAGATTTTAAATTTTGGCGAAATTCAGAGCACAACGCTTTCCCGCTCGGCGGGCGTCTCGCTGCCGTTTGCTATCCGGGCTGTGAAGCAAGGCTGTCTGGATAACTTCTCGCTACAGGCGGAATTTTCAACCGCCAGTCCGCTGCTGGATAACACGGCGATTGATCTCGCTAACGGTGCGAAACTGATGTTATTTAACGAGCAGCAACAGGCTATTGCGTTCAACCGCTACGATGACTTTGCTCAGCTGAATAATGTGAATGAAGTGACCAAAAACTTTACGGCAAGAGTGAGCGCCATTCCCGGAAGAGAGCTGTCGCTCGGGCAGTTTGATGCGTCGGTGATCGTAAAAATTAACTATTACTGACGGCTTTCCAGCAACGTCACCTGTGAGGATAAGCCTGGATGCAATGGATACTGGCTCAGTTGCAGGGGATTAATTGAGATACGCACCGGAATTCGCTGCACATCATAAATCCAGTTCGTCGCGCCGTTTTTGGCTGACAGTGCGGCCAGCGCGGTATCTGTGTCCAGATTGATCCCTTCAATCTGGCCGTCTAATACGACTTTTCTGCCATTAAACTCAGTCAAGATGGACGCCTTCTTGCCGATAAGCAGGTCAGAAAGTTGCGTCGCTTTAAAACTGGCGGTCACCCACATCTGATCGTCGGGCACGATGGTCATCAGCATTTGTCCGGCGCTGACGCCCACGCCCGCATGCACATTGTGCCGGGCGACATAACCGGTCACCGGACTGCGCACTTCGGTACGCATCAGTGCCAGACTGGCTTGCTGAAATTCTTCGGTGGCCTGCGAAACCATCTGTTGCTGAGCCGCATCAGAAGCGTCAAGTAATTGCTGATCCTTACGGTAGGCAGCAATCGCTTCATCCAGCGCTCTCTGGCTGCTGCTGACGGCTCTGAGGGTCTGTTGCAAATCCTGTTTTGAAATTGTCACCGCGCCTTTTGACTGGATCCGGCGATGATACCTGCTCAGCGCCTGCTGGTACGTCATCTGGGCTTTCAGGATGCGGGTATTATTCTTTTCATCGGTGGCATAACGGACCTGCGTTTTTTTGACTGATTCTGACAGTTTATTCTCAGCCTGCATATAAAGGTGCCGGGCTTCAGTGTCGTCCAAACGTACCAGTAAATCCCCTTTTTGCACCCGGCCGGTGACGGGCGCGAAAACCTGCGCCACCCGGCCACTGATTTGTGCGGCAAGCGTTATTTCATTGCCGGTGATATATGCATCGCGGGTGCTGGGCATAGCAGAAAAATTAAAATGCCCCCCGGTGGTGAAAATAAAGCACGAGATAAAAATAAATATCCTGATAAGTAATCGTGTTTTATTTCTTGTCTGAAGGGGCAGCGAAATGCGATGTGTTTTTGCATCGTGCCGTAGTTTCATGAAAAATCTTAATTCGCCTTTCCGTAGGAAATAGAAATCCTCACGCGTTCCGAGCACTTAACAAGCCGTGAGGTCATGTCAGTCAGCAGGGGCGTGTAAATATGATCCGTGTTTAAAATATCGAATAAGACTAATCTCCGCTGTCTGATAAATACAGCGGACACGTCGGAAACTTTTGCAGGTGATATCCTACACGTGAAGTCCTTGGGGAATTTTTAGAATTGATTAGTACTATTTTTCTTAACGCCAATGGCAATGGTATTAGGGAGGCTGTAGACTTAATATGAACTCCGTTTCCGGCAAAGAAGAATGCTATAGCATGAGTAAAACGAATAAATTAAACGCTGTCATTGTGGACGATCATCCGCTGGCGCGTATGGCGATTAAAAATTTGCTGGAAAGCGAAGGCATTACCGTGGTCGCAGAAGCCGGAGATGGCGCGCAGGCGCTGCTGCTGGTGGAAGAACACTATCCGGATCTGGTGATCGTGGATGTGGATATTCCGGTAATGAGTGGTATCGAAGTAGTGGAGAAACTCAGGAAACAAGCCTTTAGCCGTATTATTATTGTGGTTTCTGCCAAGAACGATCTGTTTTATGGCAAGCGTAGTGCCGATGCCGGGGCGAATGCTTTTATCAGTAAGAAAGAGGGCATGACCAATATTATTGCCGCCGTTAATGCTTCACTGAATGGTTACAGTTACTTCCCGTTATCATTACATGCTTTTATGGGCAGCTTGTCCTCCGAGCAGGAAATGTTGCAATCGCTTTCCAGTCAGGAAATCAAAGTGATGCGCTATATTCTCGGTGGTGCGGATAATATGAAAATTGCCTCGGAGATGTTTATCAGTAATAAAACAGTCAGTACCTATAAAAGCCGCTTGATGGAAAAGCTGAATTGTAAATCGCTGATGGATTTGTTCTCTTTTGCGCAGCGCAATAAAATTGGGTAAAAGCATGATAATCAGGGTAATAGCATTGTGGTTTGCCATTTTGTCGGTGATATATCCGGCTCAGGCCGCAACGCACGAACCTGCAACGCTGACGCTGTCCAGCGATTATGACGTTTTTACCCCGGCACTTCCGTTAAACCATTACGATTTATTATGGCTTGCTGCCAAGCGTACGCTGAACATTGGCGTTTATGGCACAGAAATCCCGCCGCTGAGCCTGAATTCCTCCACCGGCCGTTACCGGGGAATGAACGCGGATTACCTGCGGTTGCTGGAAAATTCTTTGCAGGTCAGTGTCGTCATTAAACATTATAACGACGAAGCGCAGGCGCTGGCCGCGCTGAAAGACGGCAATATCGACACCATTCTGACTTCACCCTCCAGCAACGTTGACCTGACCGCGCCGTTCGTTGTCTCGCTCCCGCTGGTTCGTGCGTTTCCGACGTTAGTCACCCGGCAGGCCGATGTGATGAACCCGCTGTCCGATGATAAGGACGAAGTGCGGGTAGCTATCCGGCGAGGATATCCTTCCGAACAATTTATCAGAATTGCGTTCCCGAAGGCTCAAATCACCGCGTATGACGATAACTATCTGGCGCTGGCGTCGGTTGCCAATAAAGAAAACGACTACTTTTTCGGTAACAATCTCACCTCCAGTTTTATTCTGGTGCGCGATTTTTATCAGGCGCTGGACATGGTGAAATTCTGGCGTGAACCTCAGACCGGCAACGCGTTTATTGTGCTCGCCAGCCAGCCGCAGTTACGAGGCATACTCGATGCCTTCATCAGTTCCCTGAGCGAGCAGACGCACAAACAGGTGGCGCAGTCCTGGGTGGATAACGGCAATATTTCTTTTTTAAATAAGGCGATGAAACTCACGCCGCAGGAAGAACGTTGGGTCTCCCGCCATCCGGTGCTGCATGTGCTGATTAACCCGTATTATGCCCCGTTCAGCATGATTGACGACAATCAGGAAATCCGCGGCCTCCTTGGCGATATTCTCAACCTGATCCAGTTGCAGACCGGCTTGTCCTTCGAACCGGTGATCGCCAATTCCAACAGCGACATGGTGAATATCATGCGTAAAGGCGGCTGGGATATTCTGCCCACGGCCACTCACAGTACCGAACGCGAAGAGCAGATGTTATTTACCCATCCGTTTATTGCCACGCCGTTTGTGCTGGTGACCCGCGCCACAAGCGGGCAGGAGGATAGTCTGTCGCCTGGGTCGAAAGTGGCAATACCGGCGTATCATCCGCTGAGTGAAAAGCTGAAGAAGAAATATCCAGGCGTGACCTGGGTGATTGCCGAAAATACCAGTACGGCGCTGAGCAAACTGATGCTCGGCGATGTGGACGCTGTGGTGTCTACCCAGCTCGCGTCGCGGTTTATCATCGATCACTATTATCCTGAGATGATGACCTATACCCGCATTCCGGATGAGCCGTCGGCACAAATTGCCTTTGCTATCCCGCGAGACGCGCTGGAATTACAAAGTATTCTGAACAAGGCGCTGGATGATATTCCGCCGAAAGAGATCCTCAATCTGGCCGGGAAATGGGTGAAAGCGCCGGATGTGAAAATCGGCACCTGGAATCTGTATAACCGGCCATTTTATCTGGTGGCAGGACTGGCCGCATTGCTGGTCATCAGCAGCCTGCTGTGGGGTGTCTACCTTCTGCGGGCGATCAGCCGTGGCAAAGCGTCGCAGGCCGCGCTGAGCTATCAACTGATTTTGCGCCAGACTTTATCCAACGCCATTCCGGTGCCGGTGTATGTCATTACGCCGGAAGGTGAGTTAGAAAGTTATAACAGCGCTTTCGGCGAGTTTTTCACGCCACAATTGCGTGAAAATATGCGCCATTCGCTGTACGACCGGCGCAGCCCTCTGGCGGATATTTTCCCTGATGTGCAGCAGGACATTCAGCAAGGGCTGGTGCCGGACACCGTCATCACTCATCAGCTGGTGCTCAATAACGGTCAGGAAGATCGCCTGATCCTGCACTGGCTCACCTCATGCCGGATGCCGGATGAGTTGCCCGCCACCCTGATTTGCGGCTGGCAGGACATCACCGAATCCCGTCAACTGATGAAAGCGTTGCAGGTCGAGAAAGACAAAGCCATCGATGCCAGTCAGGCGAAAAGCCGGTTCCTGGCGGATATGAGTCATGAGATCCGCACGCCTGTCAGTTCGATCATGGGATTTCTTGAGCTGCTGACCACCCGCAAGCAAAGCCCGGAAGAAGCCCGCGAGGCGATTCAGCTGGCCTACAGCACGGCGCAGACGCTGATAGGGCTTATCGGTGATGTGCTGGATATGGAAAAAATCGAATCCGGCAACTTTACGCTGGTGCCTGAATGGGTGGATCTGGCGGCGCTCGTCCACGCGACGGTGGCGAATTTCGAAGGGCTGGCGCGTCAGAAACATCTCCGGTTGACGGTCGATTGTCGTCTGGAAGAGGGCAAAACGCTGTGGCTGGATCCGCAGGCTTTTAAACAGGTGCTGTCTAATCTGGTCAGTAATGCCGTTAAATTCACCACGCAGGGCGGGATTGAAGTGATGGCACATACGCAGGCGCTGGGCGAGGAGCGGGTTTACCTGTCAATGAGCGTGCGCGATACCGGCGCCGGGATAAGCGAGCAGGAACAGCAGCAATTATTTAAGCCGTTCAGCCAGACCGCCGTCGGTAAACGCAGCGTTGGATCCGGGCTCGGGCTGGTGATTTGCCGCGAAATGGTCGAGAGAATGTCCGGGCAAATCAGCCTTGTCAGCCAGCCGGATGCGGGCACGACCATGACGGTCACGCTGGTGACGCGTACTTCTGACCATGCGCCAGGCGTTTTGTTGCTGGCTGAACAGGAAGCAGTGCTTCCTGCTGCATTAAGGATTGTGATTGCCGAGGATAACCCGACGAATCGTCTATTGTTGCGCCGTCAGCTGGATATGCTCGGTTATCATGTGGATGAAGCCGAAGACGGTTTGCAGGCGCTGAATCTGATCCAAAGGCAGGATTACGATTTGCTGATCACTGATCTGAATATGCCGAACATGGACGGCATTACGCTCACGCAAAAGGTGCGGGAAACCAATCAGCAGATCATTATCTGGGGTTTAACCGCTAATGCGCAGACCGATGAGAAAGAACGTTGTCTGGCGGCGGGCATGAATCTTTGCCTGTTTAAACCTATAGACCTGCAACAGTTGAAAGCGGCGTTAAGCGGCGTGCATATGTTCGCAGATACCCGCCCGCTGGAAGAATTCGTCGATATGCCGACGCTTGAGGCGCACAGTCTCGGTGACAAAAAGCTGATGTGTCAGATGCTGGAACAGTCGCGCATCGAAAACGATAAAGATATGGCCGCCGCGTTACAGGCGCTGGAACGCCAGGACCGGGATGTACTGCGACACCATCTGCACCGGATCAACGGCACGATGCAGCTGCTGGGCGCGACAAAGTTGCATTTGCTGGCGGAAAAGTTAGAAGACGTGCTGGCTACCGGGCAACAGGGTTTACAAATAGAAGCTGCAATAGAAGAAGGTACTGCGCAGCTTAAACAGCAAATCATGGCATTCAGCGCCGCCATCGAAACGTATTCAAAATCCACCCGGCATTAATATTGTGTTTTATCCCGCTAAGCCATTCTCCGGAATGGCTTTATTTTTATCCGCCGGTGTGATAAATATTTATTTAAGCGGATGTTCATATTCCCTGTAATCCTCCATTTTACTTCAGACGTTATTCGTTGCCTACGCGTGTAGGCCGAGACCTTCATTAAAATAATCTCCCTCTGATATTTAATGCTCTTTAGGAAAAGTATTATCTTCTCCTCAGCCAAGGCAGGCTGAAATGAATTATTCCCATTGTCATAATGACGCATATTTAATGAAGGATCTTGTAATGAAAAAAATTATCGCCCTTGCGCCTGTCGCTCTGATGTTAGGTTTGGCAGGTCAGGTTCAGGCTGCAACTCAGGCTGATGTCCAGTTGCAAGGGTCTATTGTAGACACCACTTGTGAAGTGACTGCAAATAACGGTGCTTCTACTCTGAACGTCGGTTCTTTCTCTAAAATCGCTTTCGACGCAGCGAAAAAACAGATTGGTGAAGAACCACTGCTGGTGTCTTTGAAAAACTGTAGCAAAGACGAAGCGGGTGCTTTACAGGTCAGCGGTATCGTTGCGACCGGTAACGAAACTGTGTTCCTGAGCGACGTTGCTCAGTCCGCAGGTTTCATGATGACCCGTGAAGACGGCACCACTCAAGTGACCAACAACACCAGCATCCCGGTTGTTGCTGATACGACTGGCGCACTGACTTATACCTTCAACACCGGTATGGCCGTGCTGGATAAGACTAACGTTGAGCCGGGTGCTTACCACGCGCCGATCAAAATCTCTTACGTGAGCAACTAAGCGTAAAGAACCTGAAGTACGGGACCCGTCGTAAGGCGCGAGCAGTACGGCAATAAGCGTCCGGAAAAGAGAGGTTCTATGAAACCTCTCTTTTTCATTTAACTGGCAGAGAACATTATGAAGTTTATTCACAAGTTAGGCGTTATTTTAAGCCTGGGGATATTATTGACCCCGCCAGCAATCGCAAGTATTGCGGTGGGTGCCTCCCGCATTATTTTTACGGCATCTGACAGCAGTCAGAGTATTGACATTAATAACCGATCTCATAATCAACCTTATCTTATTAATGTCGGTATTTCAGAAAGTCTCTCAGCGAAATCATCGAACAGCGTGTTCATGCCAACCCCGGCGTTATTTCGCATCGAGCCTGATTCCGCTAATAAAATCCGGATCCTGAAAAAATCCAATTCTCTGCCGGGTGACCGGGAGTCGGTCTTTTATTTAAATATTCTGGCGATCCCGACCGGTAAAACAGGTCAGGAAAATAATGACAATAAAGTCGGTGGCACCTTGCAGGTGGCGACCGGTAATACCCTGAAGCTGTTCCATCGTCCGGATAACCTGCCGATGACGCAAAAAGAAGCGATGGGCAAATTGCAGTTTTCCAGAGCAGGCCAGAGCGTGAAGGTGTCGAATCCGACGCCGTATTTTATCTCGCTCAACAAACTGACGATTGACGGCAAAAAGATCCCGCTCGATGTGATTAAAGGCACCAGCATGATTGCGCCCTTCGCATCAAATAATTATCCGGTGACAGCCGGGCAGGGCAAAGCCGAGTGGGCAGCGATTAACGATTTTGGCGGTGTGGAGACGTTCCGTGGCACGGTTAATTAAACAGGTTTCATCAGCACTTTTGCTGATTTTATCCGGCGTTTCTGCCGGTCAGGTACTGGCTGCCACCACTGACATTAAAGCCACGGTAATGGATGGCAATTGTCAGGTGGCGATCGACACGCCGACGCTCAAATTCGACACAAAAGATGTTACGCAATTTGCGACCGGTACCGCCGCCATTCTGCCACTGGCGGTCACTGTGAACTGCGAAGGAATGCAGGGCAAAACGCCGTCGCTGACTGTGTCCGGGGAATCCGCTCAGCTCAGCGACACGCAGCTGTTTCGCTCGGCCAGTTCAACGGCGAAGTACGTCGGTTTTATGCTGAAAAAAGGCACGCTGAATAACCTCAGTGATTTTTATAACGCGGCCGGTACGGTTGCGCCCGGTGATTCGGTAGCGATCACTCAGGATGACGGCACATCTGTGCAACCTTTCTCGGTGGGACTGGTGCGCAGCGCCGGTGATCCGCTGCTGACGGCGGGTGCGGTCAGCGCAAAAATCACCTTCGCCTTTATTTTCCCTTAACGCTTTCAACAGACAGACACCATGAAAAATCACATTTCTTTATCAGGACACCACGTTGCCCTGAGGGCTTCGCTTTGCCTGTGCCTGCTGGCGATGGCGGGTCACGCGGCGGCGGCAACAGAGGTGCAGTTTACGGCCACATTCCAGGCGCCGACCTGCCAGGTTTCCGCGCCGCCGGTGCTGGATTTCGGCGCGGTGCAGTCTTCCGGTATCCGCAGCGGCGACAGCCTGGCCAATCCGTTACCGCTGACGGTGACCCTGTCGCAATGCGCCGGTTTTGTCGGTGCGGTGCAAAAACCTGTGGTGAAAGTGTCGGGAACCGGCAACACAAGTTCCGGCGATTTTCTGTTCCTGCAACCGGCGTCCTCACAGGTGGTGAATTACGGCGTACGCATCGTGAACGCGACGGGTGATGTGGTGAACAACACCACGTTGCTGCCGGTGCCGCTGAACGCCACCAATTTTGACGGCGGCAACGTCAGCATTCCGCTGAAAGCAGCGCTGTCCTGTGGCACCAAATGCAGCGATGCCGCCACCAAAGGCGGCACGCTGAACGCCAGTGTCACCTTTGATTTCGCCTATCAGTAAGGGGTTTTCTGTGCAGTTTATTTCTCTTTTAGTACGCCGTGCCGCACTCATTTTAATGGGCATTGTGACGCTGATTCAGGGCGCTTTTGCCGCTGATGGGGGGATCAGCCTCAGCCGTACGCGGGTGATTTTTCAGTCAACCGACAGCGCCCAGACGCTGACCGTGCAAAACCACGGTTCCCGGCCTTATCTGGTGCAGTCGGCGGTCGTCGGGTCACCGCAAGGCCGTGAAGTTGCGCCTTTTCTGACCACGCCGCCGCTGTTCCGACTGGAAGAAAATAGCAAAAACACCCTGCGCATTTTGCGTAAGGACGATGCGGCGCTGCCTGCTGACCGTGAGTCGGTGTTTTATTTCACCGCGATCGCCGTACCGGCGATGACGGAACCGAAAGAAGCGGAAGACGCCTCGCTGGCGGCGCGGATTTCGGTGGGTATTCAGAACACCATCAAGCTGTTTTACCGCCCTGCAGGGCTGCCGATGACGGCGGAGGAAGCGCAGGGGCGTCTGACGTTTCATCTTCAGGACGGCAGCATCGAGGTAAGAAATCCGACGCCTTACTTCCTGACGTTTTCACGTCTGGCGTTTGATGGCCACGACGTGGCGGTGCGAGACGTTGTGCCGATGATCCCGCCATTCTCGCAGGCCAGTTATCCGGTGAGTGGTCAGGTTAAGCAGGCGCAGTGGACGGTGATTAATGATTACGGCGGCAACAGCCCGCTATTTTCAGCCGCTGTGCAGAACGGAGGGAAATCATGACGTTTTCGCTGAAAGTGCCGCTGCTGATTGCCGCGCTGGCATTGGCATTGCCGTGTGTTGCCGCGCCGGAACAGCCTTCCGGCCTGTCGATCAATCAGTTCCGCCTTGTGTATCCGGCATCGGAAACCAAAGGCATCACCTGGTCAATGACCAATAACACCCACCGTGCGTATCTGATGCAGTCATGGGTGCGGCCGCTGGATTTGGCCACCGGTTTACCGGCGACAGAACAAGACGATAAAGCGCCCGCCACGGCCATTCCGCTGCTGGTGACGCCGCCGTTAAAACGTGTTGATCCGGGTGAACAGCTCCAGCTGCGCATCCGTCTTACCGACATGACGCTGCCGCAGGACAGGGAATCAGTGTTTTACCTGTCGGTAAAAGGCATCCCGTCGGTGCCGGATAAAGACAACCAGACCGGCGGTCAGCTGGTGGTCGCGGTGGTCAACAACATGAAGTTGTTCTACCGACCGGAAGGTTTACCGCCAGGCGGCGTCACTAAGGCGTCTGAGCAGCTGCGTTTCAGCCTGCAAGGGGATGCGCTGGTGGTGGATAACCCGACGCCGTTTTACCTCAACTTCAGCCAGCTGAAAGTGGGTGGAAAAACCTTACCGGCAGCCGATCTGCGCAAGCTGGTACCGCCGAAAGGGCAGCAGCGCTATCCCGTCCCTGAAGGGACGCGGGGCGAGGTGGAGTGGCAGGTGATCGGCGAAGACAGCCGGGTGACGTCCGTCCAGCGTAAGCCATTGTAAGACCGGGGAAATCCGGAACCGCTAATCATATATTACATAGCAGGGAACGACCTTGAGTAAGAAATTGACATCCTGTTTAAGGACTAACGGAATGGCAGCCAGCACCCGCGCCTTCCCGCGCAAAACGCTTGCGCTGTTTGTATTAATGAGCTGCCAGAACGCGTGGGCAGCGGATTACTTCGATCCTGAATTGCTCTCGCTGGGAAGCGGCGCATCGGATGTCGATCTCTCCGCGTTTTCCCTGGCGGGCGGCGTGGCGGAAGGGAAGTATCCGGTCACTATCTTCGTCAACCAGCGTGAAGCGGTCTCCCGCGAACTGGTGTTCGGCAAAAACGCCCACGGCAATATTGCGCCTGAACTGTCGCCGGAGTTGCTTGGCGCGCTGGGCGTGAATGTGGATCAGCTGCCTGCATTTAAAGGCTTAGCGAAAGACAAACCGGTGGATGATCTGACAGCGCTGGTTCCGCAATCTACGGTGAAATTCGATTTATCCCGCCTGCGGCTGGACGTCAGTATCCCGCAGGTGGCGATGCAGCCGGGCAGTGACAGCCAGACGGATCCGTCACAGTGGGACGACGGCATTCCGGCGATGTTGTTTAACTACAACGTCAGTGCCGGTCGCAATGAGCAGACGCTCAACAGCGATACCCGCGTGAATAACAACCTGTTTGCCAACGTGCAGACCGGCGCTAACGCCGGTGCCTGGCGGCTGCGCAGTACGCTGACGCACAGCCACACTGATGCCAGTGGTAGCAGCAGTAATAACGACAGCACGCATTTTTCCAATACCTATTTATCGCGCGATATCCGTGACTGGCGTTCTCGCGTGACCATGGGCGAATCCAATACCGGCAGTGACGTGCTGGACGGCGTGCCGTTCCGCGGCGTGCAGCTGAATTCGTCCGAACAGATGATGCCTTCGCGTCTGCGCGGTTTTGCGCCGCTGATCACCGGCGTAGCCAGCAGTAACGCCCGCGTGACCGTGCGTCAGAACGGCTACGTGGTATATGAAACCTACGTCGCACCGGGCCCGTTTGAAATTAAGGATCTGTATCAGGCGGGATCCTCCGGTGACCTGGACGTGGCAGTGACCGAAGCCGATGGCAGCGTGCACAGCTTCGTGGTGCCGTATTCCTCCCTGCCGGTGATGCTGCGACCGGGCGCCATGAAATATGAAGTGACCGCCGGACGTTATGACGGCGGTACGACGCAGGGTTCACGCGAATCAGAATTCGTGCTGGCGACGCTGATTTATGGCTTACCGAAAAACCTGACGCTGTACGGCGGTCTGCTGGGCTCGCAAAACTACAGTGCGCTGAGCATGGGTTCAGGTATTTCGCTGGGCGATCTGGGCGCAATGTCTGTGGACGGCACTTTCTCCAGCACGAAGCTGGAAGAAGAAGATCGTCAGGCGGGCGGTTCATGGCGGGTGCGTTACTCCAAAAGCATGCTCACCACCGGCACGTCGTTTGACCTGACTGCGCTGCGTTATTCCACCCGAAATTATTACAGTTTCGCAGAATACAACAGCATGGGTTATGCGCAGAAGGATGATGTGTCGCCGTGGACGATGAGCCGCCGGCGCAGCAGTTTCCAGACGCAGGTAACACAGCAACTTGGGGATTATGGCTCTGTGAGCCTGCGCGCCAACCGTGATGATTACTGGGGGTCGACCAAAACGCTGACCAGCCTGTCATCCGGTTACAACGGCAGTTATCACGGCGTCAGCTACGGCGTGTATTACACCGTGGATCGTATGAAAGGCAACGGCGACTGGCCGGAAAACCGTCAGGTTTCCTTCAACATGAGCGTGCCGTTCAGCATCTTCAGCTATTCGTCTGCGTTGCAAAACACCTACGCCATCAGCCAGATATCTCATGACAACCACGGACGCACGCAGAATCAGGCGGGGATTTCCGGCAGCAACCAGAACGGCGCGTTGTCGTACAGCGTGATGCAGGGCTGGGGCAATCAGGATCAGGCCAGTAACAGCAACCTGAATCTAGGATATCAGGGCAGCAAGGGCAACGTTTCTGCGGGTTACGGTTACTCAAACGACATGCGCTCGATGAACGTCAACATGAGTGGCGGCGCGGTGGCTCATGCGCAAGGTGTGACGCTGTCACGTCCGCTGGGCAGCTCGGTGGCGCTGGTCAGCGCGCCGGGTGCGGAAGGCGTCAGCCTGTCTAATGGCGGTGGCAAAACCGATTCGCGCGGGTTCGCCGTGGTGCCGTATCTGTCGGATTACAGCCGCAACAACGTCGGTCTCGATCCGAGCACGTTACCGGACAACGTCGATTTGCCGCAAAACCAGAAAGTGGTGTACCCGACCAACGGCGCGGTGGTGAAAACTGACTTTGCCACGCGTATCGGTTATCAGGTGCTGATGTCCCTGACGCGGGCTGGCGGAGCAGGCGTGGTGCCGTTTGGTGCCACCGCATCACTGCTGGAAAACGCAGGTCGTGAGGAAATCACCGGCATCGTCGGCGATAACGGCCAGGTGTATCTGACCGGCCTGCCGGAAAAAGGCCAGCTGGCGGTGTCGTGGGGCAAAGGCAACGATAAACAGTGCCGCGTCAGTTATGACCTGAAGGGGCTGAAACCGACGGCACAAATGCCGGTTATTCAGCTGAACGGCGAATGCCGCTGATAAACGGCCGCGCACCGTTGCGCGGCCTTAATGTACACCAATTTAAGGAGCAGTCATGACTGCAAGGATGTTATTGGGGTCTGTGGCTCTGATGTGGGGAATGAACTGCGCTGCACTCGAGCTGAAATCGGGTTATCAGGTGGTCAGTGACGTGGTCAACACCCGGCTGACGTGGACCGAGGGCGATACCATTCCGGGCAATAAACCCGGCTGGTATTACTCACAAAACGTGGTGCCTTTTATGGCATCAGGTGTCGCGGGCACCGTGGTGGTTTCCCCCGTGCCGGTGCCCAGCGCGGGATGCGCGTCGATGTATCCGATGAAATCCTATGACGGTTATCGCGGTTATGAAATTTCTCCCGGCATTCTGGTGATCCCGTTCGGTTCCATATCCGGCCAGATTGTCATCAATTCCGGGACGATGAACCCGGTCGCCACCGGTGGCACGTTTATCCCTAACGGCGCGCCGGATCTGAACACCGTGTCTTCCGCGTCATGGGACAAATCCGGCAATGGCAGTGGCGACATCAGTGTGCGCTCCGACTGTCTGGGGGTGAAGACCACCTTTAACCAGTCGTTCGGCGCGGTGGAAATGAACAGCGGCGGCGGTTCGCAGTCGGCAATGGGTTACGGCGTCTATGTGCAGCCGGGAGCCGCCAAAATGGCGGTGAAAACTGTCTATGCGCAGGCCGGGCGTGGCTACAGCTGGAACGTCACGCCGGCGACCTTTGACCGGCGTATCCTGTCGCTGGCGTGGAGCGGCATGGACTGTACGGTGAATTCAACGCCTGCAATTGCCTTCGGTGATGTCACGCCGGATGACCGCAAGGTCGCGGTGAACTCCTCGGTGGATGTGACGTGCAGTAATCCTTCCGGCACCGCGCTGCCGGTGTCCTATTCGGTAACGCCCAAAACACAGGTCGGTGACCATTTCAGTATCCCGATGATGTCGGACAAAGGCGTGGCGGGCGGCGATGTCCGTGGTTTTATTGGTGCATCCGCGACCACAGAAGCCGGTTGCGCAGACCGCACGTCCTCACTGCCGATGGACGGCACGAAAATTAGCCTGCACACGGTCACTACCAGCACGAACTGGTCCGATCCACTGGTCTGGGTGTTATGCCCGCGGACGACCGCAGAACCCGGTCCGGCCACGGCGGCGGTGACGCTTGACATGAGCTGGTAATCAACCTCATCGGGCCAGATTTTAGTCTCTACAAAATTATTGATATAGGAAATAAGATGTCTGTTTTTAAGCGTTTTTTGGCGCAAGCCTTTCGTCGATGCGGGATCCAATGCATGGCCGCTATTGCACTGTTATCTTGTCAGGCGGCATTCGCGGTGAATCTTCCGCAGGGTTATACCCTTCTAGGCACCTGGACGCCGACCATCAACGGTACGGCTCATGGACCTTACGCTAGCTCTACCGCTCTGACATACGGATGGGGCTGGAAACTATCGGCCTGGCAAAACACGCCAAATGACAGTAATGGTGCAACCTGCTCAATAGCGGGCCTGCCCTACACCACGGTAGACGGTTGGTCGGGATACGAGATCCAAAAGGGCGTATTAATTGTCCTGACCGGCAGTCTGAACGCGACGACCATTACGGCGACGCCGACCGGCAACGCCAACGTGGTCACCGACACCTATTCCGCCACCTGGGACAGTAAAGGGGCCATCATCACTGACTGGCAGACGCCCGGCACCGCGTCGCATTGTGCGGCGATAAAGCGTCCGATCAGCGGCAACTTCTACATTCTTGACGGGTCTAGCACTTCGATGAATGTTTCGTACGGGGTGTATGTTGCACCAGGCGCCGCGGCAGGCCCGTTGCCCACAACCTATCTGCAACTGCATAAAACCAGTGGAAATAACAGACAGTCTCTGCTGAGCTTCAGTGATCTGGTCGTGGCCAGCACGCAATGTTCGATGAACACAGCGGCGGTCGTGCCATTCGGTGACGTGACGCCGGGTCAGGGAACGGACGGCAAGGGGATTGCGGTGCAGTCTTCGCTTAATGTGAACTGTACTAACGACGCCGGTACCAGTGCGGATATCACCTATTCTGTGACGCCGAAAACCCAGGCAGGCGACGATTACACGCTGCCGATGATCTCGACCGCAGGCGGCGGTATTGCGGGGGATATCCGCGGCTTTATTGGCGCAAACGCCAGCGCAGAGGCCGGATGTACCACCAGAGGCTCGTCGATGCGTATGGATAGCAGCAAAGCGGCGCTGCGCACTGTGTCTTCCACACAGTCGTGGTCTGACAATCTGGTATGGGTATTGTGCCCGAAAACCACCGCAGAGCCCGGCACTGCCACGGCAGCCGCCACCCTTGATGTGAACTGGTAAGCACAAAGGCACAATGGATCGAAAAAAGGCGGACTGCATCACAGCAGGCCGCCTTTTTCGTTATCGGGTAAAGCCACAGAGGAAGGAAAAGGGCGCGCAGATCAGCGCAGGGGAAGGGCGTGCATAAGCTGGTGAAAGAAAACCGACGCCTCGACCGGCTTTGAGAAGAAATATCCCTGAAAGTGACTGACGCCCAGGGTGGCGAGCTTTTGTCGCTGTGCGTCTGTTTCCACGCCTTCGGCGATGGTCAGGCAGTGCAGTTCCGTTGCGACGGCAATAATGTTGCGCACAATCGCTTCTTTCACCGGGTCGGCTTCAACACCGGCCGTGAACATTTTATCGATCTTGATATAGCGCGGGCGAAACTGCATCAGATAATGGTAGTTAGCATTACCCGTTCCAAAATCATCGACAGAAAGATCAACGCCCAACAGCGCGAGGCTTTTGCACAGATCTTTCACCAACGTCGTATCTTCAACCGCTTCTCTTTCGGTGATTTCCAGCCCGATACGTAAATCCCGCTGCGCGGTATCCCTTTTGAACGCTTTGCAGAGATTCACAATGGCGTGATTTTTAAAATCTGCCGCAGAGACGTTAAAGAATAACGTGGTCTCAGGGCGACAGATAAATGCCATCGACATCACAGTGCGGGCGACGGACTGAATGCCTGACTCTGTGATGCGGGAAATAAGCCCGTTTTTCTCGGCAAGCGGAATAAAATAGTCAGGAGATATATTTCCAAGCGCGGGATGGTGCCAGCGCATCAATACTTCGCCCGCCACCGTTTCACCGGTTCGGGCATCCACAATGGGCTGAATAAAAGGCATCAGCTGGTGTTTATTGATGGCCCTGCGCAACATAAAAAGCAATGCGTGCGGCTGCGCCAGAGTTTTATCCGATAATGCAGATAACAGGGCGGATTTAAATGTCCGTTTAAAAATACGCATGGCGCACCGTAAGGTAATAACAGGACATGAGGTTTTAAATCATACCGTTTAAACATTCTATAAACGATCGCCCGTGAACGTGATATTTCAGACGGGAACTACAGGCGTAGTCATTGACGCACATAAAAATAATCTGAGGCCGATGTTGATCTTTTGTTAAGCGTGTAAAATCTGCCGGACGTGAACGAAATATTGTGGTGAATTCTGCAAGGTATTTTCACTAAGAAAAATCCATTTTTGAAATTATCCTAAGTTTTGGCTATCAAACCACTGCGGATTTTAACGTAAGGCTGACTCTGCGGCGTGGTGATAAGTGCCGCGCAAAGATTTTATATTGGTGGTTTGCACTATTTAATGCGGTAAAGTGCAGTCTGATGTCCTTTCGTCATGAAAAATTAAGATGAATTGAACGTTTTTAAATTGAAAGAAAATTCCTATTACTTTAGTAGTGTCAAAAATTTGTGGTTTCTGTAACTTTTATAAAAGGAAATGAAGCGAATTACTGACAGTTAAATAGGGTAAAAGGAACTACGGAAAGGGAATTTATATGGACTTATCAGACTCCGTGATTTCTGATGATTATTTTTTTATCTTCGGCTTCAGCGCGTTATTATCGCGGGAACTGATTGATGAGAATTTTTATATCGTCGATGTGGAGACCACCAGTTATGCGCAGGTGACCGATTCTGTCTGCCAGGGACGAAAGATTTTCGCTTTTATCTCCAATGATGTGGATTATTACGCATTGCAACATCTGGAGAATGTCACACTGATTGACCGGCGCAGTCCGGTAAAAGAAGTGCTGTCATGTTTACTGGTGAATAATTCACGTTTTAATTATCACGTGAAATATAAACTTTCTGCGCGGGAAAATGAAGTATTGACCTGTATGCAGCAGGGGCTGGATACGCAACAAATTGGTGAGCGCCTGGGAATGAACATGAAAACGTTTTATGCCCATCGCACCCGCATGATTAACAAATTACAAATCAGCAATCGTATTACGTTATACAAAAATATTGCCAGACACAGAGCAATAAGCTGACGGCGTAAGGCGCGGTACTACGCCGGGATCCCCATTCTAAGGACGGAAAAGCAGGTGGCATCACTCATTTTTATTTCAATAAAATGGAGCTGTCTCAATGAAATCAATTCATCATATTCCCCCGCATGAATTCTGGTACCAAACCCCGGCAGGCTGGGCCTCTGATGCAGGAGGCACGACCGGCGGCGGCGAAAAACCTGAGCTTTCCTATTACGTCACGAATATCGGCGAACTCCGGCAGGCCATTGAGGAGTCCGGCGACCGTCCGAAACGCATCTGGATTGGCGGGCTGATTGACGCCAGCGGCGGCGTGCCTTATCTCAACCGTCAGGATCAGTCCCGGCGCGGCAGGATATTTATCGGCAGTAATACGACGCTGATGGGTATCGATGAAAATGCCCGGTTCGTTGAAAGCGCGCTGATTATTCAGGATGTCAGCAACGTCATTATTCATAATATTTACATCGAAAATCCTGTCGACGTCGATCCTCAGTTTGAAGAGGGCGATGGCTGGAACGCGGAATGGGACGGGCTGAGTATCATTCGCGCCCAGCATGTCTGGGTCAGCAATGTGACATTCAGCGACGGGCGTTTTACGATGGACATGTATAAAACCGTCGATGGCTGGAAATACGTCCAGCACGACGGTTCTCTGGATATCAAACGTGCCTCGGATTACGTCACCGTTTCGCACTGCGTTTTCACCCTGCACGATAAAACGATTCTCATCGGCCACAGCGACAACAATGACGAAGAAGACGCCGGCAAACTGCGCGTGACCTTTCACGACAATCTGTTTACCCGTGTGGTACAGCGCACACCACGCGTGCGTTTCGGCAATGTTCATCTGTTTAACAACGTGTTTGATAATGATGTCGCCGATCCGATATACAAATATCAGTACAGTTTTGGCATCGGAAAAGATTCCAGAACGTTGTCCGAACTGAACGTATTCAACGTGAAAGGGCAGACGGTTGCTTGCAGATTGTTCAAGGGGTTTGGCGGCGAATATTTGTCTGATTCGGGCTCGGTATTTAACGACACAACAGCGGATTTAAACGCCTGCGGTTTTAACACTACATCCGTCGTCAGGCCGCCCTATGACTATTTCCCGCAATGGGATCTGACGCCGGAGTTTGTCGATGCGGTAAGACGTTCAGCGGGAAACATGCTGGATTACCGCGTTCTGGTGTAAAAAAAATGCCCTGCGATCCATATGCAGGGCATTTCTTCCTGGCGACGTGCTAACTCGTCACTCTCCCAATTCAACCTCCACCCTGTGTTCAACGCCATCATCGTTGAGTGGGATCTTGTCACCGGCAAGCGGTGTGCCATCCAGCGTGACGCAATATTCTCCGGTACTGCGGCGGACGGTGATCAGATAACGGCTGCTGCCCTGCTGGTAGGTGACGGTGATTTCCGGCCAGTCCTGCGGGAGTTTACTGTGGATCGAAATGGCGTCGCCGTGGCGGGTGATGCCGAGCAAAGATTCGGTGATCAGGCGATACGTCCAGCCTGCAGAGCCGGTGTACCAGCTCCAGCCACCGCGCCCGCTGTGCGGATCCACCGAGTAAATATCGGCAGAAATCACGTAAGGTTCGGCTTTGTAACGGCTGACGGCCTCCGGCGTCAGACTGTGATTGACCGGGTTAATCATCGACATCAATTGCCACGCGCGTTCGGTGTTGCCCTGTCTGGCAAAAGCCATCACCGCCCAGATTGCCCCGTGCGTGTATTGCCCACCGTTCTCGCGTACGCCCGGCAGATAACCGCGAATATATCCCGGATTCGGCCCGTTGCCGTCGAAAGGCGGCGTCAGCAGTTTGATGAGGCCCGCGTCACTGTCCACCAGATATTTGTCCACCGACTGCATGGCGCTGGCAGTTCGTTCCGGCGTGCCTGCCCCGGAAATCACTGACCAGCTCTGAGCGATGGCATCTATTTGGCATTCCGCATTGACATGTGAACCCAATGTTTCACCGCTGTCGAAATAACCGCGCAGATACCATTCGCCGTCCCAGGCATGATCACTGAGGTTTTGTTTCAGCTGCGCCGACTGTTCGCGGCACAACGCGGCGGTGGCGGCATCCTGACGGATGTCCGCCAGTTCACCGTAACGTTGCAGCACATCATAGAGGAAGAAGCCCAGCCAGACGCTTTCCCCGCGTCCGCCCAGACCGACCAGATTCATGCCATCGTTCCAGTCGCCCGCGCCCATCAGCGGGAGGCCATGCCCGCCCATTTGCAGGCCATGTTTCAGCGCACGGATACCGTGCTGCCACAGGCTTTCGCGTGTTCCGCTGACCACCGGTTGTTCGTAGAAAGACTCTTCGCCCGGAGCCAGTAAGCGCGCCTCAAGGTATGGCACTTGTTCTTCTGCAATCGCGTCATCGCCAGTCACCGCGATGTAATGACTGATCGCCAGCGGCAACCACAAATAGTCATCGGAACAGCGGGTGCGCACGCCGTTGCCGGTTGGCGGATGCCACCAGTGCTGAACGTCGCCTTCGATAAATTGCCGTGACGCGCACAGCAGGATCTGCTCACGCATACGTTCCGGCGCCGCGTGAGTCAGCGCCAGCGTATCCTGCAACTGGTCGCGGAAACCAAACGCGCCGCCGGACTGATAATAGCCGCTGCGGGCAAGGATCCGGCTGGCGAGGGTCTGATAAATCAGCCAGCCGTTAGCCAGCAAATCGACTGATTTATCCGGCGTGGTGATCTGAATTTTATCCAGCACCTGATGCCAGTGGTGATGAATTCTGTCCAGCTCAGCCTGCGCGGCACCTTCCTGGAAGAACTGATGAATTAAGGCTTCGGCCTCACCGGCGTTTTGCCCCAGACCGAGGGCGAAAATAAAGGTGCGCTGATCGCCGTCAATGAGCGTGGTGGCGGACTGAACCGCACCGCACGGATCGAGCATTGCGCCGGTTTTATCCGACAGCCGCTGATTTTTCATTGCAGCGGGCGCTGCCGTTGACCCTGTGCGCCCGAGGAACTCACGACGATCGCCGCTCACCGAACAGTGCGCGCCGGTTACGGCGAAGAAGGCGGTGCGCGGGGAGCCGTTACTGGTGTAATGGTTGGTCGCCAGCACGCCGCAACCCTGAGCCACATGGGCCGCGGAGGTAACGATATGCATGGCTGATTTGGCGCGTAAATCCGCCATCACCCATTCGGCATAACCGGTCACAGACAGTCTGCGTGGCCGCCCCGAGACGTTGGTCAGCGTCAGCATAATCAGTTTCACCGGCGCATGTTCCGCCACTAACACCGTCATTTCGCTGCTGATCCCGTGTCCGGTATGCTCGAAAACGCTGTAGCCAAAACCGTGGCGTGTCACATAGCCGCCGTTTCCGCGCACCGGTAACGGTGCCGGTGACCAGACGCTGCCGGTTTCCTCATCGCGCAGATAGAACGCCTCACCGGAGCTGTCGCTGACCGGGTCGTTTTCCCATGGCGTCAGGCGGTATTCGTGGGCATTTTCAAACCACGTATAGGCCTGTCCGCTTTCTGAAATCACCGTCCCGAAACCGGCATTCGCCAGCACGTTTGACCACGGCGCAGGCGTATTCTGACCTTCGTTGAGCACAATCTGATATTCACGTCCGTCCGGCGAGAATCCGCCCAGCCCGTTGAAACAGGCCAGGTCACGTGGTGCTGCGGCAACCGGCGTATTGTCGGTGACGGTGCGTACCGGCAACAGGGCAGGCAGTGAGACGTGTGGCAATTGCATACGCAGGTTGAGCTGATCGGTGAGTGAGCCGCGGCGGTCGTCGATCACCACCCGCGCCACGCTCATCAGCAGTGTGCGGTCTTCCTGCGTCAGCTGTTCGCCATTGCGGACAAAAATTCCCCCCGGAATATCGGTCTGACTGGAACCCGCGCCGGAAGCGACCAGGCTGAGGATCTGATTTTGCAACGCCTGCTGATAGCCGCCGGAGTCATTGCATAACAACACCAGATCGACCTTCAGCCCTTTGAGACGCCAGTAGTTGTGCGCGCGGATAAGTTGCGTCACCAGCCCGATATTCTCATCGCTGGTCAGGGTGAGCAGCACGATCGGCAGATCGCCGGAAAGCGATTGTCCCCAGAGACCGGATTGTCCGCGGCGGTTGGCGGCCACGGTCTGCGCATCGCCGCGCAGTTCCTGACTGGCGAAAACCAGCGCACCGGCCAGACGGTTATACAATCCCGCGTCGTCTTCGGTGGCATTCAGCTGGCGCAGCACCACCTGACTGTGCGACCAGGCGATTTCGAATACCCGATCAGCAATATGATGGTCACGATATTTTTCCAGCAGCATCAGGCTTTGCAGCCGTGTGTCGGAAATGCCGTACACCATATCGATAATCACTGGCACGCCGGGTTTCAGGGTAATGCGCTGGCGGATGGACATCACCGGATCCAGCACCGCACCGGCGCTGTTAGTGAGCGGTCCTGCCTGACGCAAGGCCTGCGGGCTGGCCGCGGTATTGCCGCGTCCGATAAAGGCCGACCGGTCAGTTTCGAACGACGTTTCCCGTTCGAAAGAGCCGTGGATCGCCATCATATGGAACATCCACGGACACTGTTCTTCCGGTTCACGCGGACGGCGGTGGCACAAAATCCCTTCCTGTGCGGGCACCAGTTCGGTCTGCACAAACAGATTGCTGAATGCCGGATGTGCGGTGTCATTGGCGGCTGGCGCCAGTACCACTTCGGCATAGGTGGTGATTTCCAGCTCACGTGGTCGGCGGCCATGATGCGTAACCGTCATGCGGCGGATTTCGACGTCATCCTCCGGCGAAACCACGATGTGGGTTTGCATGGTCAGCGAACCCTGTGTGCGTTTGAATTCCGCACCGAAATCGTTCAGCACCGCGTGATAGGTGCCTTTCTGTTTGCCGAGCGGTTGCCAGGTATTGCTGTAGACCGCGCCGGACTCCGGATCGCTGAGATAGCAGAAAATCCCGCGATTATCGCGTGTTGCATCTTCCCGCCAGCGGGTCAGCGTCAGGTCTTTCCAGCGGCTGACGCTGCCACCGGCCTGCGTGACCATCAGATGGTAATTGGTGTTAGACAGCAGCTGAATTTCCGGCGAGGCACTGCTGATGTCTGTGAATTCACGCAACTCAATGTTCACTTTTTGCAGCGTGTTGTCATGAGATTCAAAGTGACGACGCGGACTGTATAGCTCGACGGCATCCGGCACCCGTTCCTGCAACAGCAGGCGTGCCGACTGGAACGCGGCATTGGCGGCGAAGCGTGCGGTCATCGGCGCGCCGAGCAGCACATTGCCCAGCGCCAGGAAACCCATTCCCTGATGGTGAGCCATGTAAGAGCGCACCACGATGTAAATCTGGCCGCGGATCAGACGCGACGGGCTGTAATCCAGCGCGTCGTAAAAACCGTATTCGCCACGCGCACCGCAATGTTCCAGTACGTTGAGATTGAGGCAGGCTTCCTGCGGGCGGATCATCAGCGCCATCATGGTGGCATAAGGCGCGACCACCATGTCTTCACCAAGACCGCGCTTCAGGCCCAGACCGGGCACGCCGAACGCGTGATACTGATAATTCTGATTGAGGTCAAATGCCGCATAAGCGGATTCAGAAATCCCCCACGGCACGCTGTTTTCCTTACCCCAGGCGATTTGCCGGTCAACGGCGGTCTGACACATCTGCACCAGCAGGGTATCCGGATAGGCCGGCATCACCAGTTGGGGCATCAGGTATTCAAACATCGATCCGCTCCACGACATCAGCGACGGCTGTTTCTCGATCACGGTGAACAGGCGTCCGAGCGCAAACCAGCTTTTTTGCGGCAACTGGTTGGTGGCGATGGTGACGTAGTTGGTCAGACGAATTTCAGAAGGCAGCAGATCGTATTTCCCGCTGTCCAGTTTATGCGAGTCGCAGTTATATCCGACGGTCAGCAGATGGGTATTCTTGTCGTACAGGAAGCGGAAATCCATGCGCGCATGGTCATTAAGGCGTTGTTCAAGCTCGCCGATAATGTCCAGACGCTGCCGTGCCAGACCGATCGCGCGGGAAAGCGCCGGTGCCGTACGGGCATCCTGTTGCGCCAGCCATTGCAGTGAAGGGAGCGGTGCGTTTTGCGCCTCCGGCGACAATTCTGCGTAAAAATCTGTCCACGCCTGCAAACCGGCATCAAGTTGCTGCGCCAGTCGTTGCAGCCAGCCTTCTGCGGTGGTGGCAATCAGCGCACGCATCTCGCGCAGGCTCAAAATACTCTGCTCAGTTTTTTCGCCCGCAGCCTGTTTGAGACTTTCACGAAGCTTAGCCACCAGCGGTGCATCTGCCGGGATTTCCGCCATATTCAGCGTGTCTTCCAGCCCTTTCAGCCATGCCGGAAGATTGACGGCTGGCTGTGTTCGCCACAGACGTAAGCCGGTGCTCAGCGTCAGTAAATGCCCGGCCAGATTGCCGCTGTCTACACTGGAAATGTAGCGCGGATTGAGCGGCTGGAGCGTGCGTGTGTCGTACCAGTTATATAAATGTCCGCGAAAATGCTCGAGTTTATCCAGCGTATCAAGCGTCAGCATAGTGCGTTCCAGCACTTCACCCTGCGTGAGATAACCAAAATCCCACGCGGTGATATTGGCCAGCAGCGACAGCCCGATGTTGGTCGGCGAGGTGCGGTGCGCGATCACCGGCTGTGGGATTTCCTGGAAGTTATCCGGCGGCAGCCAGTTTTCTGTTTCATTCACGAAAACTTCAAAGAAGGACCAGGTCTGACGGGCAGCCTGACGCAGGTAAATCTGTTGTTGTGCGTCCAGATCCGGCACCTGGCGGCGGGCGGGCTGACTGAGCCAGCATAAAATACGCGGCGCGATAAACCACAGCAGGCCGAGCGGGACGGCAAAGCCCAGCAGCGGCGGACTTGCCTGCGCGGACAGCAAAATGACCGCCACGCCTGCCAGCGGATTAGCCCACATGCGGCGGTAGAAATATCCGGGCGAATGCGCACGGGATTTCGCGCTGATATTGACGCTCGCCCACTCATGTAACTTGCGATGGCTGACACTGAGTCGCCACAGTGTCAGCAAAATCGCCTGCACCGAATAGACGGCTTCGTGCGGCAACGTCATCAGATTAAGCAACACGCGGGAAATCCGGCTGACGGTGGCCGATGCCACACTTTTCAGATGCGGAACCAGCGCCCGTCTTGGCCCTTTATTCAGCAGGTCTAACACCAGCGCCACCAGCGCCGGGAACAGCAGCATCACGGTAATAAAACCGAGCCAGTAAAGTTTGTCCGGCACCACCAGCAGCGTGGTGAAGATCAGAATCAGCAGAGCTGGCGCGACCAGACTGCGGCGCAGGTTATCGAACAGTTTCCAGCGGGAAAGTGTGGTCAGCGGATTACGGCAACGCGTCCCATCTTCCTGCGTGACATAAAACCCCAGCCAGTTAAGCAACTGCCAGTCGCCACGGATCCAGCGGGTTTTACGCGCTACGTCTGCCAGATAATGATCGGGATATTGCTCGTAAAGCACCACATCGCTGAGCATACCCGAGCGAGCGTAACAGCCTTCCAGCAGGTCGTGGCTGAGCACCAGATTTTCCGGGCAGGTGTTGTCCGTCGCACGGATGAACATATCGACGTCGTAAATACCTTTACCGACAAAAGAGCCTTCACCGAATAAATCCTGATAGATATCGGAAGACATCGACGAATAAGGATCGTTGCCCGGCACGCTGCTGCATAAAGCGGCATAGCGTCCCTGACCATTTTCCGGGATTTCCTCCGCCAGCCGTGGCTGGAGAATGGCGTAACCGGACACCACCCGATGACGTTTCTCGTCATACACCGGATGATTGAGCGGATGCGCCATTGCCGCGATCAGCTGATGGGCGGTGGCCCGCGGCAGCACGGTATCGCTGTCGAGAGTGATAACGTATTTCACCTGACGCAGATGCGCCTGCGTGCTGCCTTCGGTCAGCGAGAACGGCTCGCCTTCATCGCGCAGCCAGCGGTTAAGCGCATTCAGTTTGCCGCGCTTACGCTCATACCCCATCCACACGCCTTGTTTCTCATTGAGTTCGCTGTCGCGGTGCAACAGCGTAAACAGTGCGCCCTGCGCAGAGGGATAACGGCGGTTCAGCACCTGAATTTGCTGCACGGCAAAGGCCAGCAGGGCATCGTTATCCGCATTCTGCGGATTTACGCTGTCATGAAAATCACTGAGCAGCGCAAAATTCAGGTTAGGTAACACGTTGCCGAGATAACAAACTTCAAGGCTGCTGATCAGCGCCTCGATATTTTTGCGGCTGCCGAGCAGACACGGGATCACCACCAGTGTGCTGGCGGACGCGGGAATGCCACCGGCATATTCGAGGCGCGGCAGCGGTTGTGGCGTCCGGCTGCGGGTGGTGATTTCGCTGAGCAGATTGAGCGCGAACTGGCTGGCGACCAGCACTACCGGTACTAACAAACTCCACCATAACCAGTGCATGGGCGTATGGGCGGAACGGTAGAGCGCATCAGCGGTGACGGCGGTGGTCAGCAGCAACAGGCTGCCGAGCCACGAGAGCAGCGGAGTCTGGTTGAGGCGGCCACGCATGCGCGTCACCCATGAGAATCTGACATTCAGGTCTTTCTCAAGCGCCTTGCGCCCTGCGTCGATCAGGTAATAACCCACATGTCGTTGCTGGACAGCACCGCTGGCCTGTTGCGCTAAGGCAATCGCGCGGCTGGCGACAAAGGCCTCATCGTGGCGGGAGTTGCGCGAAAGGCGTTCTATCTGATGGCGGTAATTATCGCGGGTATCGAAGTGCATGGAGGCGTAAATGCCAGCGGGATCTTCATGCAGGATTTTCTCCACCACGCTGAGATTTTCAGCGAAATCCGCCCAGTCCATTTCTGTCAGCTGGCGTAATCCCATAATGCTGTTGCTGACTGAAAGCTGGTTGGCCGCCAGTTGCTGATTAAATTTGTCGATCACTTCCCGCTGCGTCAGGCCGACTTCGCTCAGACGCTGTTCCACCCAGGTCAGCGGCAGCGCCAGTATTGAACCGTGGCCCTGCAGGCGGCGAACCAGTTCGGCGACAAACGCGCTGGTACGCGGTGGGTTGCTGCGCGCCATGTCGGCAATCACGATGATCTGACTGGCCGGATCATTCTCGGCGCTGTCTTGCAATTTATTGACCCAAAAATCGGCCAGATTGCGCTCCTGCTGTGCATTTGCCACTTCAATGCTGACGCGGCGCAGGTTCTCGATCAGCGCCAGGCGCAGCATCCCCGGAAACGCCCACAATTCGCCGAGCGTCAGCTGTCGCACGCTCTGATAGGTGGAGAGAAAACGGGTGAGCGTGGTGATGTCCCAGAGTCCGTCGCTGTGGCTGACGACTTCGGTGGCGATGTCATAAATGCGCGGGCAAAAATGCGGTGCGCCCAGTGAGGGCAGGCCTTTGCCGAAGTTTTTCGGCAGCAACTGGCGAACGACGCGGATCTGTTCTTCGATCAGATAAAAGTTGTCGAGCAGCCATTCTCCGGCGGGCGTGATACTGGCTTTCTCACCACTGCTGAGGATAAGACAGCTGCGGGTCAGGACTTTTTCGTTATCATCGAGACGTTTAAGCAGGTAGTAGGGCAGTTTCTTACCGGAAAGCTTATGAGAGAGTGCCAGCTTGCCGCCAAAACGTTCCATCTGATCCGCCGAGAAGAGTTCGGCGCGGATAGGCGCGGGATTTTCCAGCGCGCTGGCCCGATGACGTCGGGTAATGACCGGAACTGGTGGTGCTCTTTTACTTTTAAACCAGTTAATCACAGCATTTTTCACGTCGACATACCTTACGCGAACCCGAAAAGGCAGTTGCCTGGGCTGCGATAAGAGTTCACACGAAGAGAATAGTGGGCAGAGGGCAGGGAGGCAGATCGAATTTGTCGCCGGGCGGGCGTCTCCCCTGAGCTTAGTCTCTTTTGAGGCGGAGCGTGCGTTTAGTTTCCAAAGTTGCTGACGTTTCAGCGCAGATCACTGCAAAATTAATGGGGATCGTGAAACAGCGCTGAAATTCGTTGTCATTGTTTTCTCTCGTGTTGTCTATTTTCAACTACACTTTCTGCACCCCTACAGCGCCAAATAAAAGAGCGCGTTATGAATAACGAGAAAACATCATGATCATTTCTGCATCAACGGACTATCGCGCTGCGGCAAAAAGTAAACTGCCGCCATTCCTGTTTCATTACATCGACGGTGGCGCTTATAACGAGCACACGCTGCGTCGTAACACCGCCGATCTGGCTGATATCGCCCTGCGCCAGCGCATCCTGAAAAACATGTCGGATCTGAGTCTGGAAACCGAATTGTTTGGTGAAAAGCTGTCGATGCCTGTGGTGCTGGCACCGGTCGGGCTGACCGGCATGTACGCGCGACGTGGCGAAGTTCAGGCCGCCCGCGCCGCAGCAAAAAAAGGCATTCCGTTCACGCTTTCCACCGTCTCCGTCTGCCCGATTGAAGAAGTCGCACCGGCCATCGATCGCCCGATGTGGTTCCAGCTTTACGTGCTCAAAGACCGTGGATTTATGCGTAATGCGCTGGAACGCGCACAGGCCGCAGGCGTCAAAACGCTGGTGTTTACCGTTGATATGCCGGTGCCCGGCGCTCGTTATCGTGATGCCCATTCCGGTATGAGCGGCCCGAATGCTGCTGCCCGCCGCATGTTACAGGCAGTGATGCATCCGCAATGGGCCTGGGATGTGGGTCTGAACGGTAAACCGCACGATCTGGGGAATGTCTCGGCCTATCGCGGTAAACCGACCACGCTGGAAGATTATATCGGCTGGCTGGGGGCAAACTTCGACCCGTCGATTTCATGGAAAGATTTAGAGTGGATCCGCGAGTTCTGGAAAGGCCCGATGATTATCAAAGGCATTCTGGATCCGGAAGACGCGAAAGATGCGGTGAAATTTGGTGCAGACGGCATTGTGGTGTCTAACCACGGCGGCCGCCAGCTAGACGGCGTGCTTTCTACCGCACACGCACTGCCAGCCATCGCCGATGCGGTAAAAGGCGACATCACCATTCTTGCCGATTCCGGCATCCGCACCGGTCTGGACGTAGTGCGCATGATTGCCCTTGGCGCAGACAGCGTATTACTGGGCAGGGCGTTTGTGTACGCGCTGGCGGCGGCGGGCGAGGCGGGCGTGATTAATCTGCTGAACCTGATCGAGAAAGAAATGCGCGTGGCGATGACATTAACCGGCGCGAAATCGATATCTGAGATTAGCGCGGAATCGCTGGTGTACTGAAGAAGTTTGCGCTGATGCGGTCATTCCCGGGGCCGTCTGCTATGACTGCCCCGGTCTTATCACTCAGCCACGCAATACCCGTTTCTTCCCGCATGTTTTGCCTGATACAAGGCGCTGTCAGCGCGCTTTAGCAACTCCAGCGCCGTCATTCCCGTTGCCCATTGCATGATGCCCTGACTGACCGTTACGGTTTCTGAAACCTGTGATAACGCATGGGGAATAGCGGCTTTTTCGACACTCTCTTTGATGCGTTGCGCGATCACTGTTGCGTCGTTGGCACCCGCGTTGTGGAGCAGAATGACGAATTCCTCGCCACCGTAGCGGGCGACCAGATCAGCCGGTTGCCGGACGACATTCTTGAAGCACTCTGCGATGCCCACCAGACAGCTATCTCCCGCCTGATGACCATAATGGTCGTTGTATTTTTTGAAGAAATCGACGTCAATCATGATCAGTGAAAAGGTGCCACCCGAACGTTCTGTCTGAGCAATAAGTTGTTCGAGCTGGTTATCAAGCTGGCGACGGTTTGCCACACCCGTCAGCGGGTCGTAATGCGCCAGATTATCCAGTTTACTGACCAGCAGCTGGTTATCACATTCCCGGCGAATCGAGAGCACAAACCAGCGGCTCAGCATGATGCGACCGGTTTCGAACAGGGCACTGGCGATCAGAATCGCGGCAACTTCTAATACCGGAATAGTGTTGTCACGAAAAATCAAATGTATAAACAGTGATAACCACAGCGGCGCGATGAAGCTGTAAAGGACAGGCATGGTCGGATAGAGCGCAATCAGCGCGGTAAAAATCAGCATGCAGAACAGAGGAAAGACCATTTGCTGCTGCGCATCGCTGGCCAGCATGTAGTGGAACACCACCGCCCAGTACAATCCCACCAGAAAAGCCAAGGCCATCGCCGGTGTGCGCGAACGGATGAAACGTAACACTGGCAGTGCAATGACAAAAAACACTAAAAAAATTAGCGATAACTTGTCCAGCACCGGTCCGGCAATCGCCACGTCGGCGTGCGGATCGAGCAAAAGTCTGAACTGGTGGCGACCAAACAGAAAAAGTACAAAACATAAATTAGCGATCAACAGCCAGATACTGCTGGTGCGCAGTGACGCTTTTTTATAATGATCCAGCAGAGCGTTAAACGCAGTGTCTTGCAGCGTGTGAGTGGTCTTTTGCATGGCTTTCCTTAACATTGGCTATGGAGATAGTGTAGCCGAAACAGTTCCGGTGTCTCGCTTCAAAAACCGTGGGTTCGCGGCCACACTGGCCTTAAAAAGCAGTCTGCCTTTGAATTTAAGATCGTGCGGGCGATTCATAAATCTTGCTGAACGGAGCGGCCTGGAGACCCATGGCTCCAGGCCCGAGAGAAGGGACCGCTACGCGGCAAGATTTCCAGCCTGTCGCGGTGGTGGCTGAAACATGTCTGACTGCGATAGCGCGCAGTTAAAGAGCCCGGGATTCTTAAGGGTGGCGGCGATAAGCCACCCTTAAGGCCAGTGTGGGTGGCAACCCACGGTTTTGAACTTGAACCAAGTCGGTGTGGGTGGCAACCCACGGTTTTGAACTTGAACCAAGTCGGTGCGGGTGGCAACCCACGGTTTTGAACTTGAACCAAGTC